>JAODXP020006174.1:0-2500 GCA_027497455.2 Sardinella longiceps
TGCACAGAGTGTCAGTGGAAGTTTGTGGGTCAGAAGTCTCCTTACATACAAATTGAAATATAGTTATTTTGTATTTCATAGTGTTCATCAGCTTACTGAATTTCTAACTTGCTAATTGGACATTTCTAACTTGCTCCAATTCTGATAAAACATAAGAACACAAAAAAGAGAAAATGGTTTTAAACTATTGTTCTGAGTTAAAGAACCTTGTGTAGTACCATCATTTCTTTCTTAGTGGATAAGTGCGACCTGATCAACTGTATTTGCCAGAGGAAGGGTAACCATACGGTTTACAATGTTGAAATTCTGATACAAGTGTCTAAAATAAGTAATAATAATAATGATTGGTAGAGAAAGACAAAATAGTATAAAAGCTGAGTTGAGAACATCAATAACTTTCTCAGAAAAATGGAAACATCAAACAGTCGGCGTAGTAAAACCAGAAGTTCATGAATTCCTAGGTCAGTAGGCCTAGAGGGGCTTTGTCTTATTCCACAGTGGAAATTGATTATGAAATTATATTGTTGATATTGGAATATGTGATTGATTACAAAATTATGGATACAATTTATAGAAAAGAAACTTTCAAAGGAGTATAGTGAATTCTTGGGTGATTTTCTAAAAGTGCACGTTTGGATTATTACCTTTTGAGTTTGGCTAAGTTGATGTGGAAGTTTCTAGTATAATTGAATTGGATTGTAGAGATAATGATATTTGATTGGTTTCTAGGAAATAGTGTCAAATGAAAATTTAATTGGGAAAAGAAGGATTTGGATGTTTGGCAGTTTGCAAAATAAGGAGCACATGAAAAATGAGTGGATATGTTTAGTTTCATAACAGTTTGTGGCAGATGAAGCAAATTTCTTAACATCAGAAATTTGAGTTTATATTTAAGATTAATGTAGTGATGATAGTAATTGAATGTCTATATAAGAATTTTAATGCGAAAGTGATAAATCTTGAGATTAATAGGTTTCTTGCATAAGAAATTCTTTTAAGTCCTTCTTGAAATATATTTTGTGTGTTGATGTTTATAATGTCCTGTTTGAGAATTCTTTTCACAAAATTAGCAAAAACAGAACAGAATCGTGTGGGGGTTGGCCAGAACGCTGGACCACCACCAACTAAAGATGGCCGGAGAACAACTGTTACAACTCCAAGAGATGCCTGGGAAGACAAGAATGGTGTCAGCACAATCCCATGCACATCATACAGAGTGTGCTTCTACCAAGTAACCTTCTGCAATGAAGTAAGGAACTGATCAAACTATTGTAAGGATAAAGGTTAAAAAGTTAAGAGTACTTACTAAGGTAAAAGTGAAATTTAAAGAGTAAATAAACTAAAGGTTAAAGTTAAAAGTGGATTAACATTTTTAGTTGAGTAGCCTATACAAATTGCTTTGATTTAGGGAATTGTTTTTGTTAAACAGAAGTTTAACAAGGGAGGATGTACATGTATAGTATGAGTGTGTGTTGGATGAGTGAAAGAACATTTTCAGACACCCAAGTAAGGAAACGTGGTGTTGACCGTGCCCAGCCGAGGGTCAGTGGACCATGTGGACCATGCCCAACTGAGGGTCCAAGGAACCAGTGTGGACCTATAAGGAGATGTCCATCTGAGGGTCCAGAGAACCAATGCAAACCAAAGGAAGGTGTCCAAGTGATATGTCCATTTGGGTGCCAAGGGAAGTGACTGGACCAAAGGGAGGTGTCCAAGGGAACCGTCGAGGACCGAGGTCAACAATCAAGAATTCGGGGCAAGAAGTCCAGCCCTGATACAGTCTAAATACTCAAAGTTTTGACATGCATTAATAAAGTTGATAAAATTACTGATTATGCGCACACAAAGATGTGCATAATGGGACATTCGCTTTTAAAATTTCTTTGAAGTTCATTAACCAAGGATTTTCGAAAAGTACAATAGCAAAGTTAAAATCATCGATGTTTACATAATAAGGACATTTTTTATTTTTCTTATAGCATAGCCAATATTATATGGGTGGCTTGCTTAGAAGTGTGTTTTTGAAATGTGTGAAAAATTCTGATCAGCAGAGTTTTGATTTAGATTTAGTTTGAAAATCAAAAAAGGGAGGTATGTAGGAATTTTTGTAAGCTAACTTTCTGATATTTACTGTGTCCAGCCAGAGCCAAATATAACCAGTACATGGTATGCAAACAGATAGTTACTGAAGACTCAGCTCTCTAGTGAAGACCATAAAAGTTGGGTTCAGATGACAGCCCAGAGTGATGTCTTAGCAAATGTTGTGACACAAACAGACACAGTCATATGCTTAAAGGATGCAGTTTCAGGTCTCTAGTTTTGGCCAGAAGCCAGTACCTTAAAGACTATTGGATGGATAAGTTTAGAAGTACAGAAGGGTTAGTATATAAGAGTGGGTAAAACTCTTAGTCGGTAGAATTGTTGGTGGCATCTTTTTGTATCAACTGATTCTCCGGTGAAAGCTCAATAAATGACCTACATCGTTTGAGAAAGAATCTTG
>JAODXP020006174.1:17500-20000 GCA_027497455.2 Sardinella longiceps
AAAATCTACTGCTGGTCCCCTCTCTTACTGTTGGTCAGGTGGGAAGTTGGGCAGATGAGGGGCATCCCATCCCCAGAAGCTACTTCTGGGGAAGTTTTACCACCCAAGCCTCGTTCTAGTGCCTCAAAGTGACGTAGTTGAAAAAGGTGAATTAACTGGTCCACATTCATTAGACTGTCACTCTCTGTCTGTAGTCTAGCTGGTCGTTGGCTCCTCGTAATCACGTGTGTTATTTCCCAGCTGCTTGTTTTCACTCCCAGAGGGTCATTAGTCACAATCAGCACTGCTGGACTTGAATGCAGTTTATTGGTGATAGGATGTGCTGTAACCATGGAGCGGAGGTGCTGCTAACTTCAGATATAGCTACCTAAAGCTGTGCATTGTGTAGGCCTACTTTAATTGTTTCTTCACATTCTGGTGCTGCTGTTATTTAGGTAATTTTTTGAGATATTTTAATCTAAAATGTTACCCAGAGTTCCTATATAACAACTCAAACATCACTTGTACAGTTAATCTGTTAAGTTGTGTCTTGTGTGTGTGTGTGTGTGTGTGTGTGTGTGTGTGGTGTGTGTGTGTGTGTGTGTGTGTGTGTGTGTGTGTGTGTGTGTGTGTGTGTATGTTTGTTGTGTTTGTGCTGCATGTTGTTTGTTTGTTTGTTTGTTTGTTTACCCCAGTGTCATTTCAGAGGGGATTCCTCTGTGTTGTGGATTCCTGGCCCAGATCTCAGGCTTTCTGTGTGGCTTTCACACCTTCTAGTAACCTGACCTTGTTTCAGACATCCAGCCCCGCTGTGTGTGTGTGTGTGTGTGTGTGTGTGTGTGTGTGTGTGTGTGTGTGTGTGTGTGTGTGTGTGTGTGTTTTCTGTGGAATTACCATGGTATTGGGTGGGTGGGGGCAGGGGGAGGAGAACCAGACCCCCAGGGCTCTGGGTGGGGGGGTGGGGGTGGGGGGTGTACTTCTTTATTTCATCTGTAGTTGTGGATTCACCTGAATGTAGTGACTGCAGTCGCCCTCCTCCACCACACACACACACACACACACACACACACACACACACACACACACACACACACACACCTGTGTGACCATATTAACCGCAGTCACCACTGGCTGTCAAGCCTGACCAAGGGAATTTTGCAAGAAGTGGCCCAGAAAAACAAGCACAACAAACACACACACACACACACACACACACACACACACACACACACACACACACACACACACACACACACACACACACACACACACACACTCAGGCACCACTGGGGAAGTATCAGAGCCAGATCAGAACCAAATCAGAACCGAATCACACACAATATGCAACACAACACACACAAACTACACACACACACACACACACACACACACACACACACACACACACACACACACACACACACACATTAACCGCAGTCGCCACTGGCTGTCAAGCCTGACCAAGGGAATTTTGCAACAAGTGGGCCATAAAAACAAGCACAACAAACACACACACACACACACACACACACACACACACACACACACACACACACAATACGCAATGCGTTAAGCACAATGTTACAATGTAAACGCCTGAGTCACATTATGTATGATTAAAGACATAGTGCACACACACATAGACTCTCACACACACACAGAGTCTGTGCTTCAAAAAAATTGAGCATCGTCTGAACTTTGTTATTGTAGCATGGAAGGACATTGTAACAGCCTACTATAGGCGTACTACTGCTACTACTTGCTACTACTACTAATACTACTACTACTACCAGTACTACTACTACTACTACTACTATTACTACCACTAGTAGTAATACCGTAATAATAATAATGCTAATAATAAAGTTGGAGTGAAATAAAGTTAAAATAGGGAGAGCCCCACCCTCAGCTTTGAGTCATTCAGAACTTGTCTAGTATCAGAGTTCTGGGTGGGTTTGATATTGATGGGGAATTTAGCCGGAATGGTAAGTCAAGACTGAAAACATCTGTAGCCCCTACACACACACACACACACACACACACACACACACACACACACACACACACACACACACACACACACACACACACACACACACACAACAAACACGCACACATACACAAACAGAAACACACACACAAACACCTGTGTCTTGTGGTAGTTTTGGTATGTTATAGTGTCCGGGAAATGCAGTGACTCTCGTGTGTGTGTGTGTGTGTGTGTGTGTGTGTGTGTGTGTGTGTGTGTGTGTGTGAGTGTGTGTATAATGGCTGTATTGGATTATGCGCTCATACTCTTGCTTGTGTGTGTTGTCATGTACAATAAAGGCTGTATAATGGATTTGTGTATTTCTGTGTGTGTGTTTGTGTGTGTATGTGTGTGTGTGCAGGATTATGTCTAAACTCTTGCACGTGTAGGCCTATAATGGATATGCAACGTGTAGACATTCTTTTGCATGTGTGTGTTGTGGCTCTGTGTGTGTGTTTTGTATCTGTCTGTGTGTGTGTGTGTGTGTGTGTG
>JAODXP020006174.1:32500-35000 GCA_027497455.2 Sardinella longiceps
TTGCTGATATATTTATGAAGTCTGCAGTAACCCCCAAAGGAGGCGTTGGCCCATCGCTGTTGCTACCTGCCCAGCTTCCAGTCAAGGGCACGGGTGTGTGTGTGTGTGTGTGTGTGTGTGTGTGTGTGTGTGTGTGTGTGTGTGTGTGTGTGAGTGAGTGTGTGTGTTGGGTGTATTTTTTGGGGAAGAGAGAGTTGATGGGTTGGCAGAGCTCTCCAACCAACCATATTACGGCATCCATCCCTGTCCTGGAGTAGTTTCCGTGGCAACAGCATTCCCGCCTGGCATTCCTGCCTTTGTGCTACTCTGAATCAGCATGGAGACTGGAGCTGTGTCTCTCTGTGTGTGTCTCTCTCTCTCTCTGTGTGTGTGTGTGTGTGTGTGTGTGTGTGTGTGTGTGTGTGTGTGTGTGTGTGTGTGTGTGTGTGTGTGTGTGTCTGTGTGTCTGTGTCAGCGTTGTGGATCTGTGCCAACGCTCTATCGCTATCACTGGATACGCTCTCAACTCTCTCTCTCTCTCTCTCTCTCTCTCTCTCTCTCTCTCTCTCTCTCTCTCTCTCTCTCTCTCTCCCAACTGTCCTCCATCCTGTCCTCTCTATCCCTCTCTCTCTAGTGAGGTGCATGTTAACTAGGCCAGGCTGCTTCACTGCCCTACATGGCCTTTCCTCTCCTCTCCTCTCCTCTCCCCTGTTGCTGGGAGAGTAGACACACACACACGCACACACACACACACACACACACACACACACACACACACACACACACACACACACACACACACACACAGCCTTTCCACTGATCTGTTGCTGGGGCCTCAGCGTTAACTGCCTCAATCCAGATTCAATATTAGTGTAGTAAAGTAGAGAGAGTCGCACACACACACACACACACACACATGCAGACAGACCCATACACAGATAAATAAACACACCCACCCCCCTCCCACATACACGCAAAACATTCAGACACAAACACATATCATCTGCACGCACAAGGTCATAAACAGATACAGATGCACAGACATATACCTAAAATAAATACACCCAACACCCCTCCCACACACACACACACTCACACACCCTCAATAACACAAACAAGCACACCCCTCTCTGTGCGTAGTTGTGTGTCCAGGGGAATCCTGACCACAGTGATCGACCCCTCCTGTGCGCCACCGCCACACACACACACACACACACACACACACGCGCACACCCCTCCTGCGTTCCACCCGTGTTATGGAATCTGATCCCGTCCATGCGTTTCCTCACAGTTGCCTGTTGCCTAGCGATGACGTGATCACGGTGTTTACCCACCGACATCTGACCCCAGGCCTTCCTGTTTGGAGCGCGCTCAGATGAGTCACACGCGTCCATGGATACCACTGGACACCAGCCATGACACTAATGGTGGTCAGACCCACACCAGGGACCAGCGTGTGTCCGATACCTGTGTGTGTGTGTGTGTGTGTGTGTGTGTGTGTGTGTGTGTGTGTGTGGGGGAGGGGTGTGTTATTGAGGGTGTGTGGGAGTGTGTGGGAGGAGTGGTCAGACCCACACCAGGGGCCGCGTGTCCGATAGCAGGCATGCAGCCGTCTCATGTTGCAAAGCATGGTGGTATTGATAATGCACCTTAACTAATGCTGGCATTGTGGTGTGATGCTGTCAGTGCTGTCATGTGTGTCATAGGGCTCACACTAACCCTGGCTGTCAGCTGTGGTTTGCAGTTGGTTTTATGTTTCTGTAGCAGAGAAAGGAACAGAGGGGCATTTATGTTAAACTGGACTATGGAAGAACCTAGGTTATAACCTCCAGTTATATAAACTGGAGCCATTGTGGCACATGTGGAAATATGTGGACCTACTGTTTGTATGAATACACATAGAAGACATGTTTGTTAAATTGGAGTATGGAAGACCATAGGGGGCATGTCTGTTACATAAACTGGACCCAAAGAGGCACATAGGGGGCATTTCTGGGCCCAGGGGAAAAGTGGGCCCAGGGCCCCAAACGGTGGGAGGGCCCTTGAATGGCCCTTGAGTTGGGAACTGTGAGGCGGTGAGGGGAGCCCATAGCCACTGCTTGTGCACAGGGCCCAGAATTTGGTGGTACGCCACTGGCTGGACCTACTGCTTGTATGAAGACACATAGGGGACATGTCTGTTAAACTGGGCCTATGGAAGAACATACAGTAGGGGATATGTCCTTGTGTGTCATATACACACAAACTGCCCTTTTAGGAATAAAGAAAAAAACTCTGAACTGAACTGACATGTCTGTTACACTGGACCAATGAGAGCACAGAGGGGGCATGTCTGTTACGGTAAACTGGACACAGAATGCGTGAACTGACTCAGAGGGAGCATGTCTGTTACAGTAAACTGGACCAATGGAGCACAGAGGGGCATGTCTGTTGAACTGGACCAATGGGAGCACAGAGGGGGAATGTCTGTTACTGTAAACTGGACCAATGGGATCACAGAGGGCATGTCTGTTGAATGGAC
>JAODXP020006174.1:37500-40000 GCA_027497455.2 Sardinella longiceps
GGACACAAACACACACACACACACACACAGACACTGTTGTGTGTGGTTGTGGGGGCTCCCTTACACAGTGGCCAAGCTTTGGAAAGGTCATCATTGTTGTCATCATGCCAGGCCTGCACTGCCTTGTTCTCTCTGTGAGGTCATTAAAATGTGAGGGAGACCCCAGCACACACACACACACACACACACACACACACACACACACACACACACACACACACACATATAAAGTCCAGCGTCTGCCTGTGACATATAGTGGAGTTTACGTGTGCATGAGAGAGAGAGAGAGAGAGAGAGAGAGAGAGAGAGAGAGAGAGAGAGAGAGAGAGAGAGAGAGAGAGAGAGAGAGAGAGAGAGAGAGAGAGAGAGAGGGAGAGAGAGAGAGAGGGAGAGAGAGAGAGAGAGAGAGAGAGAGGCCAAACATCATGCTCATCACTCATTGGCTGACATTAAAGCTTCGGCCACAGATTGTTTTCATAGAATAATAATTGGTCCATGAGGTAACCCTCTCTCTAATCAAGAGAAAAAGTGCAGTGTGTGACGCACACACACACACACACACACACACACACACACACACACACACACACACACACACACACACACACACATCATAGCATTTGGCACGGCTGCTGGATAGAATCAAACATATGAAGCAGTGGAGCAACACACACCATTGTAGCTCCCAAAAACTTCTATTACTCACACAATTCTTCGACCCGAAGTGGTCTTCATTCATTAGGTGTAAAAACTAAGACATTGTATAAGACTTTCTTACCTGAAGAGGGCCTTGAATGACACACTATATAGTACGCATACTGTAGTATGCATACAGTCAGCGTTTCTCAAAGTCGAGCATGCTTCCTAGGTAGCACACTAGCCTTGGAAGCCGCACACTCCAAAAACGAGGATCCATCAGTGCATCCTTGAAAAATCTATGAACAAAGGCCTCTGTCCTCGCTAGAATTTAGAAGGATGCTTGACTTTGGAACAGTACTTGGCGACTGATAATGACGTGGAATGCTCGAAAAAGCAGCCTTCCAAGCATGCTTCCTCGACTTTGAGAAACGCTCAGTAGGCCTATAAGTATATTATATGTAAGTAAGTACATTTTATCGACCGTACGGACACTCAAAGCGCTTAGACATAGACAAACACAAAAGACGTAGACAAAACATAAAAAACTTAAATCTGTCAATCAGTATATAGTGTTTGTAATGTCAATTGGCTTTTACAGTCTCACTTGCTACTGGGACTAGTGATGTCTTGTACACTGTACCTTACCTCTGCAATGTCTTGTGACTGAATGTACTGTATATGTGCATAACTATTTATTTATTATCTCATGTGTACTGTATGTGTATCTGTTATATGTTTTAGCTGCTGGAACAATGGAATTTCCCTTTGGGATAAATAAAGTATATCTAAAGTGGTCCTTCTGTTTGCTGGCTTGTGTGCTAAACTGGCTAGTGGGTTTGAATCCTGGCTGCCACCATTTTGCCCTTGACCAAGGCACCTAATCTTTTATTGATTTAGAGAGAGAGACTGGCTCTGAAATAATTGTCAAGTAATAAAATGTAATTTTGGCTAAAAGTGTTTGCTAAATGCGTAATATAAATCATGTATTGGAAATATAAATGTAATGTAAATACTAGTGCTGTCAAACGATTAAAAAAAATTAATCTGATTAATCACAAAATTTTGCAATGATTAATCGTGATTAATCACTTTTAAGCACAACTCATTTCTTCCAGTAAGAATTTGGATGCTAGGTTATGTTGGATCCTTATTTTGCCCTGTAAAGGCCCTGATACTTATAGTTGGCTTTGTTCGTCTCAAATGGGGCAATTCACATGTCCCCTGCCCCCAAGGATTCCCCAAACATGTTGTTGGACAGTCAGGAGCTAGGCCATAATCGTTGTATAGTTTGACTTGATAGCCAAGCCATTTTCTGTCTGAAATTGAACATAATACATGCCATGAAAGTGGAACCATATTCATCAGGATTAATCTGAGTTAATTTTTTTAATCCAAGTTAATTTTTTTGGGATTAATCACATGATTAATCAGTTAATTTTGCCAGCACTAGTAAATACATAGTTGAGAGTGAATTCTTGCTGACTGCTGTAGGCTCTTATCTCCAAAGGCATCCATGCTATGATGAGCTGCGCTAGGAAATACCCCCATGACTGAGACTACAGTCTGCTACTCCATGATGATTTAGCAGTGGTGATCACCTACACGAGAGAGATCCCCTCGATGACCAATGCTTTGATCTATTCCATTAGCAGTGGTGATCACCTACAGAGAGATCCTCTCGATGACCAATGCTTTGATCTATTTCATGATCAGCACTTGAGCCGGTGATGATGATGATGATGATGATGATGATGCAGTGTATGACCTAGGCTTTGATCTGCCATATGACTCTGGAGATGCCCTACAGTGCAAAATGGCCTGTTGTATGAGCAATGCTACAATCTTTTCCATGACCTACAGT
>JAODXP020006177.1:2500-5000 GCA_027497455.2 Sardinella longiceps
GGATGAAAAGTTGAACGGAGTGTGGCGCAAAATCGATTGCAGCTAGAATTTTTTGTGGATGAGAAAAATGATCGCTACACCTCAGAGAACATCTCCTGAAATTTTCACGTCATTACGTCAAGTATGGACTCTTCAAAACAGCGTCCCCTTGCGTCACTCATGACCTCCAGGGCTTACTTTCACTTCCTGGTTCTTTTCGGTCATGATCGCGGGCTTAAACAAAATTATGCCTTCGTTTTCTTATTTCTTCCATCCCTACTACCTGTGATATATCTTCTAGCTTCACTACAACCACTAACATGCGGTTAAAACAAGCTCTGTATTACTCGTTACGTTCCCCCGAGCTCTCTCTACCCCTGCTGCGGGCGCTGTGGGCTTACAAGCCCGCGAACAATGAGTGAACTACTCGCTGATTGGACATCCAGGCTGACTATGCTATGCTAGTACCCAGGTGAAGGGCGTGGGAAGCCCGCTACTAGACTGTAAGTTTACCGCGGTAAAACTGCCGTTTTTAAATGCGTTATACGCGATAATTTTGAATTACACATGACGTTTTTTGTTATGAAAACGTAGCAATATATTCCTGCTAGCTAGCAGAGTAGCGTTTAGCCCAGTGTGAACGCTTGATTACGAGTGATCAGCCACTGAAAATCGCAATTTGCTAGTTGCTTATTTGCAACCCAGGGTGCTACAGGGTTAACCTACTAAACCCTCTCCAGAAGACTGTCTCCAGATCATGAATACGGGTGAACAGCTGTATTATGGGCGGGCTATGTCAGGCTAATAGCAACCATGCCAACAGTCCAGCCTGTCATTGGCTAACATGCCGGCAATCCAGTTTCTCATTGGCCCACATGACTGAAGTCTTGTCTCTCAGTGGCTACTGTAACTGCAGCTGTTTCCCATTGGCTAACATACCAGCAGTCCATTCTCCCATTGGCTGCTGTGACTGCAGCCCCGTCTGCTATTGGCTAATATGGCTGCAGTCCAGTTTCCCTTTGGCTAACATGTCAGAAGTCCAGTCTAGCAGTGTCCCTGGTTTCAGTGTCAGGAGGAGAGGTTCCACAGCGACAGTTTATAACACATTAAGATGCACATGTAGAAGTTCCACGGGTCCTCAGTTTATGACGCATTAATATACATGTAGAAGTTCCATAGCGTCAGTTTATAACACATGTATATACATGTAGAAGTTCCATAGCGCCTCAGTTTATAACACATGTATATACATGTTGAAGTTCCACAGCGCCTCAGTTTATAACACATGTATATACATGTAGAAGTTCCATAGCGCCTCAGTTTATAACACATGTATTTACATAGAGGCCGGGAGTGAAAGTTTCTGTCATTTCACTCAAAAACTAAATGCAGCAAAGACTAAGAACTGGAACAAAATAAGTTAATATGTTTAGAAGTGTTTCAGAACTGACATACAGTAGACATCACACAAAATCTTGTTGAAACCCTAAAGTAAAAGAATAGGGTTAAAAAAAAAAAAAAAAAAAAACGAAAACAAAAGAGAATATGGTCCATCACTAAAGAGTGCAGCCGCAAACTCTAGTGAGGGGGTTTCCTTTCGTGAAAGCAGCCCTACATTCCAGTGAAGGGGTCCCCCCTCTAGAGAGAGCACCCCTAAATTCCAGTGAAGGGGATTACCCTATATTTACCCTAAAGTCCTGTGAGGGGGTTTCCTGTCGAGAGAGAGAGCATCCCCAAACTCCAACAATGGGGTCCCCCCTCTAGAAAGAGCAACTTTAAATTCCAGTGAAGGGGTCCCCCCTCTAGAGAGAGCACCCCAATACTCCAGTTAAGGGGTTCCCCATCAGGAGAGGGTACCCCAATACTCCAGCATGGGGGTTTGTGTCTAGACCAGCTGGGACCTCTGTAATAGTGGCATCGGCGGAGGAAGTTGAGATCCGTTGGGTCGAGGCGAGACACGGAGCGTCGCACTCTTCCGATCGTAGGGGCTGGACAACGTGTCGGACATCTGGGAGCTGTTGGTCTCGCTGTCATGGCGATCATATCCGTTGGTCTCAGCCGGACCGTTCCGATAATCCGAGCCGCCGCCGTTCTCGAGCCCCAGAATCCTGACTTCCTCTTCAACCTCTTCCTCGTCCTCATCCGTTAGCGGTGGGTACGTGGAGATGATCGGGGAGGGATGTGGTTCCTGCCCCCGCGGGAACTGCCAGCTGAGCGAGGCCTCCCCTCTGAATGCAAAATGGCACTGCCGTTCATGTGCTTGACAATCTCAGCAGTCTGGTCCATTACGATAGGAGAGGGGTGCAGCGGGGGGAGCTGAGACAGGGAGAGACCAAACAGAACACGGTTAAACCCAGTTAGCATCGGCACTGCTAACGCTACTGATGGGTGCAGTAGGGGCACCCTAAAAGGTGACCAGCGTTGAAAAGCTTAGCTCATCCTTGACGCAAAGCTTAATCCAAAATATTAATTCTGCATTTGACTAATATACCGAAGACTAGGAGAGCTATAACACAGATGA
>JAODXP020006177.1:12500-47500 GCA_027497455.2 Sardinella longiceps
ATTGTGTCTGAAACTGAATCTGCCAGTGGTGGGTCAGTACCGGTCTGAACTCCAACCTGCTGCGGTCATACACACACACACACACACACACACACAACTTGTCTCTCATTACCATCCTACAGTATCATAGGTGGGGCAAAAAAATAAAAAAAGGAAAGAACTTTACACACACTCACACACGCATCGCATGCACATAAGTGCATACACAGCTGTTGTGTATTCAAATACTGAGGTAAAGTGTGTATGAAAATTCCAAAGTGCTACGCATATTTGTACGCACACACACACACACACACACACACACACACACACACACACACACACGCACGTACACCAGAATGTATGTCTGTTTGTAAACTATGTTGTGGTCTGAATGTTGCGATGGCCTGATTTGTATATGTTTGTATGTATGTATGTGTGTGTGTGTGTGTGTGTGTGTGTGTGTGTGTGTGTGTGTGTGTGTGTGTGTGTGTGTGTGTGTGTGTGTGTGTGTGTGTGTCTCGTGTACATGAAACACTATCTGTCTGTGTTGACCACAGACAAGGAAAAGGAACTTCTCAGATTGTTTTACATAAGGCACGTCAGGGCTGTTTTTGCATGATAGCAGTCAACTCTGCAATCTTTACTATAAAACTGTGTGTGTGTGTGTGTGTGTGTGCGCGTGAGTGTGTATGATAGCAGTCAACTCTGCAATGTACTATAAAACTGTGAGTGTGAGTGTGTTACTTAAGGGGTACAGTATACAGTTATTCTCTCTCTCTTTCTCTCTCTCTCTATCTATCTATCTCTCTATCTATCTATCTCTATCTATCCATCTCTTGTTATCCCTTGCCCTCTCTTCTTCTTCTTCCCATGCCCACCACCCCCCATACACACACACACACAGTCACACACCCCATCTCCCCCTCCCTCGTGTGAAAGTGGGCCCTGCCTGTCGTCATGTGCAAGCTGCAACAGGACACAGGACTGTGTGTGTGTGTGTGTGTGTGTGTGTGTGTGTGTGTGTGTGTGTGTGTGCAAGCTGCAACAGGACACTGCCGTGTAGTGAGACTCACTCCACCTGCTTTGCATTGACGAGAACAAAGACCAAAACAGGTCCGGCCACTTTTGATGTCTGAGTGTGTGTGTGTGTGCGTGTGTGCGTATGTATGTATGTCAGTTAGAGTAGAGTGGAGAGTGTGGCCATGGTTGCAAAATCAGTGTGTGTGTGTGTGTGTGTGTGTGTGTGTGTGTGTGTGTGTGTGTGTGTGTGTGTGTGTGTGTGTGTGTGAGTCACCTTGACCAATGCAGAACTGCATTAACATGATTAAGGTGACTGGTTGTGACTGTGTGTGTGTGTGTGTGTGTGTGTGTGTGTGTGTGTGACTAAGGGCATAGGTTTCGATTACTTAAGACATTCCTCATCAACCTATTTCTTTCAAAACAACACAGCACTCAAACTGATTAATTGTTGAGTTGGACACATCAAGTTGGTAAAACTTCAACTTGGGAAAAGTTCTGAGTGGAAAATCTCCAAGTTGGAAAGTTGGAAAATTGGAAACTTTTTTTTTCTTTTTTAAGAAATTTTTTGGCCCTTTTATTTGCTTTTAATCAGATAGGACAGTAGAGATGGATAGGAAGGAAGTGGGATCGGGAAATGACCTCGGGTCGGAATCGAACCCGGGTCCGCTGAGTGATGGCCCGTCGTTCTAGCCACTGAGCCACGGCGCCTCCCGGAAAATTAGAAACTTAAAGGTGCCCCGCCACACAAAACCGTTTTTACCTGTTGCTTTTGGTATAGAATAGGTCTATATGACCTCGAGTTACACCGTGCATGTGAAAATGTAATACTGTCTTCGCTATCGGCAATAGCCCATTAAAAGAAATAGCGGAGAAATTAGGTCAATTTGAATCCATGGTCTGTGCTACGTAGTATAGACAACGTTACAGCCATTGGCTGACTGAGGAGAATTATCGCCCAATCCATGCTCTCCTGTATTTGACTAAAGCCCGCCCCTTGAAATACTCGCGAAAAAGAAGGAATATCCATGAAATGGTAACAGGCAACTATTTTTAGTTTTAACTGAATATCAAGACGTTAGTGAGTTTAGCTTTGGCTATGAGTTTAGCAAACTGTTAACTCATCTACCTGCTAGTCCATCATTTATTCAGTGTCCTGTATATTTTGAGAAGAACTTGTCAACTTGGCGAATTCAACAGTCTTGGTAAGTGTGACGTTAATCTGACTGGATAGGCAAACAGTCGGCTACTCTTGCAATAAGTATCTGATTATGTTGGCTACTGTGACATCCTGACTATGTAGTAAGCTTACCTTTGCAAAGTGGCTGTTTACAATCTGCAAGCTAGGTTGGTGCAGATATCCTCTTTCTCGGTTTCATGATAATATTCCAAGTTTTTTTTTTTCATACCTCGCAATTCGGAATTAAAACTAATGTAAATATTCAGCCCATGTGCTTTACAACGTCGAGCTTCAGCAGCGAATCAGAGCGCAGCCCATTATCACAGTGGGAAAAAAAACGGAAGAACCGCATGAAGGCTATTCCTACACTCTGCAAACGATCTAATTACGGTCTCTTTGGGCCGTTCTCAGTCCAAGTGAAGTCGCATACCCTATTTGTAGACCTCAAAGAACAATTTAAATACCCTGTAGTGGTGTGGCATGGCACCTTTAAAGTTGTTTCCTAGGACACATTAATTTAGTCCTAGTTCTGTGTTTGTGGCTGTGACATGCTAAACAGAAAGTCTTTAAGATTAGGGGGGATTATAGGTAAGCCCTGCATCTATATTTCTGCATGCAAACTTCCTGTAGTTTGTGGTCTGTCCCCAGTCCAACACCTGTGGAAAACCAGTTCAAACCGGTTTGAGCACAGCTTTATGCATGTTACTTTTTTGGTACACTTTACTCAAAGATTTTAATATGCACATACTAGCGCCATGAACCTGAAATAAACATGACATGACATATCATGGATATTCAATAACGCTTCAGAATGTTTATAACTGTTGTGAGCGAGTGCTATTAGTTTTTTTTTTTTTTTTTTTTTTGGAATGTAAAGTTTTGGGGGGCAGACATTACAACTTACTGTACTTCCACCTGCTAGCCCAGGCTAGTTAGCATCCGCTACAACAACAATCATAAACATTGTGAAGCGTCGGTACAGTGCATTACATCAGCATAGTTTATGGCAGCTTTATGTGACCCTGGTCTACTATGAAGAGTTTGTTTCCAAAACACTACAGAAGCTATTAATTCATGTTCATAAATCATTTTTGTATCAGTGAATCTATACTTGTGTTGCTTTAGCTTGATTTATTTAATTTATAATTAAGCATAAATTAAATTTGGCCGAGGATTATTGAGATAAGCAATTAAAAAAAATTCTTTAGAATATTTTCAAAAAACGTGTTTGGTTGATAATTATGGAAGTAAGCTATTAAAAAAAAACATACTGGAATATTTCCAAAAAGCCACTGGGAAACCTGAGGCCTGAGGCCTGCTGAAGAAACAGGAAGGTGGATCTCTAATGATCAATAACAAAAACACACAACAAAAACATACATTACGGAGAGACGTCACGTGACCAACAACCGCAATGGTCGCAGAAGACTAGAGCTCCTCACCAACCTCCACATTTCAGTGAATTATCAGGTCTTTTTGTTTTATTCGGTTTATAATTGCTTCTTAGTTATACTATAGGCAAATGAGATGCCTACAACGTTGAAGAAAACATCTTTGTCATCGAAAGTAGCAGCGAGGAGACAAAAGTTAGCTAACGTCATGTCAGCTAACGCTAGCTCAGAGTTTAGCATGGAGGACGTCATTGCTCAAGTGTTGCAACAGCAACAAGGTGTGCTCGAATCCATAGTTCATAAAGCAGTGAAAGGAGCATTACAAGACATTAATACTTCCCTACAACATATCAGAACTGAACTAGAGAAACAAGGCACTACTGTGTGTGATCTGGTGCAACAAGTGGGCGAAACCCAGAGGAAAGGTCGAGAGATGAAGAAAGTGGTAAAGGCATGTGTGGATGATCAGAAAAAAATGGAACTAAAGCTAGCTGAAATGGAAGATCGATCACGTCGTAACAACATCCGTATCATTGGACTCAAGGAGGGCCGCGAGGCAGATGATGCCATTGCGTTCCTGCAAATGCAACTACCAGTGTGGATCCCTACGTTACAGAACAAGCCCACCATTGAAATAGACAGAGCACACCGAATATATGGCAAGGCTACAGCTACACGCACCATGATCTTCAGGTGCCTTAGGTACCAAGACCGCCAGCTAATACTTCAAGGAGCAAGAGCTGCACAGAGGAGCGGGCCAATTCGAGACTCTGATACCATACTGCGGTTCAAACCAGATTACAGTGCACTCACTATTCAGCGACGTCAAGAGTTTGTACGGGCACAGCGTAAACTTCATGCTAAAGGAATCTCTAACTTTCTCATATATCCTGCTACACTGCGAGTGACCTACAATGGGAGACAGCTCACCTTCAACACCGCCAAAGAAGCCGACGACTTCTGCGAGTCTATGGAGGATGAAACGAGCGACGCATCCATGACGGAGGCCCTTCATCTGGATCATCAACCGAGTGGAGAGCCAGAGTTCACCGCTGGGACGACTGCACGGGAGGCACTGCTAGAAGAGTCAGATCCAGCGGCGGAACTATCACGACCGAACTCACCTAGCATGGACAAGCTAGCTGACAACTGAGCTAACATTTTGTGGAAGCACTGAGGTCATGATACAGGTAGTGTAGGACTGCTTTGCGCTTATGCAGGGTAGGTAAACTAACGAATAAGCTCTATAGGAATAGCCTTAAATACGCCAACGAGGTTGGTTTGTCTCAGTTATTTTTTAAATAATTTGCAGGTTAATGTTTACTATTTCTAAAGGGAGATTTGACAAGATCTGAGTTATGTCACTTGTTCTAGGATTGAGTGGGGGGTAGACTGGTGTTTGTGCGAACTGCGTTTGATGTGGCCACGCATCTTACTATTGGGGAATGGGGTATGCGGTCTCATAGGGAGGGTCTATTCTTTTTTATTATTATTATTTTTCCGTTACACCTTGTCCGCCTGTGGAGTCTTTTTAATGGAGAGATCTGGTAAAAACCGAGTCAGTGTACAAATTCAGTTTGAGAATGGCTGAACTTGCTGTTATGTCATTTAACATTAGGGGTCTAAATGGGCCTATTAAACGAACTAAATTCCTGGACTACCTTAAAAGAAAACACATCGACATTGTGCTTATACAGGAAGCACACCTTCGCACTAAAGATGTGAATCGATTACAAAACAAATATTACAAGGTTGCTGCCTCATCAAGTGATAACACTAAAACCAAGGGCTCAATTATCTTGCTGTCAAGAAAATGCAATGTCACTATAGATAGATGTAGCAAAGACCAAACTGGCAGGATAGCTTATGTTTGCACCACTATAAGGAATAGGAAGATAGCTTTTGTATCTGTGTATGCACCTGCCATTTTTGATGACACATTTTTTCCAAAACTAACTAGTGAGTTGCTCTCAATTAGTGGTTACTCTTTGGTGATAGGGGGTGATATGAATGCAGTACTTGACCTTAAGTTAGACAGGTCAGGGGTCAGTCATACCAAAGCCCAACAACAGATATCAGATATGTTCAGATCAACAGTAGAATCTCTCATTCTCACAGATGTCTGGAGGCTCCACAACCCAACCAGCAAAGATTATACATTCTTTTCTACCCGTCACTTAACTCATTCCCGGATTGATTACATGTTGTGCTCTAGTGAGCTTGGACCCATGTTCCCGTCAATAATGATGGAGCCAGCCATTTTATCTGATCATAATCCATTGGTAGCCACCTTTCAGTGTGATGCGTTGGGGGAAAAGTCTAGGAGATGGCAATTTAATTCCTCCCTCCTTCAAAATACAGATTTTGACAAAGAATTTAAAGTTAAACTCACAGAATTTATATCAATAAATACAGACTCAGCCTCTGACCCTGGATATGTTTGGCTAGCAACAAAGGGATTTATTAGGGACTTCACATCCTCCTTTTCTGTTAATTTGAAGAGGAAAAGACAGGAAAGGATTGCTGAATTGGAAAGACAGTGTCAATCATTTGAGCAGTCGCTTAAAAATATTTTTTCTAAATCTGTATATGATCATCTGGTCACTAGCCGTGCAGAATTGAATGATTTACTGAGAAGGAGAGCTGAATTCATTATGCTTAGAGTGAGGCAAAACTACTACTTCAATGGCTGTAAACCAAGCAGGCTACTGGCTCATAAACTTAAACAGAGTGAATCAAGAGCCACAATTAATAGTATACATACAGAACATGGTCTTTCAGCAAATCCCAAGGATATTAATATTACCTTTAAATGGTTCTATTCAAATCTATACAGATCCCCAGCCGCCTCCAACACAATACAATGCCAGGAATTTCTTAAGAAATTGCAACTGCCTTGTCTGGATCCAGAAGAGGCAGAGGAGTTGGGCCAACCAATATCATTAGAGGAACTTAGGGCAGCATTAAAGGGAGTCAAGAAGGGCAAAACACCAGGGTTAGATGGTATCCCATCTGAGCTCTTACTGCAATACTTTGATATACTTGGGCCAACAATCTTACAAGCTATAACATCAGCAATAGAGAAGGGCACCTTTATTAAGCAGACAAACTCTGCACTGATATCACTTATACCTAAGAAAGGCAAAGATACTACTAACTGTGCCAATTACAGGCCTATAAGTTTATTGGGGACTGACATTAAACTGTTCTCTAAGGTCTTGGCATTGCGCTTGGAGACGTTCATTGAGAAACTAGTTCATCCTGATCAAACAGGCTTTATACCCAGACGTTATGCAGCAGATAATATACGTAGATTATTACATATAGTTCATGAAGCCAAAAACCTTTCAACACCCTCAGCAGTCTTGTCCCTTGACGCTGAAAAAGCGTTTGATCGCTTAGACTGGAACTATTTATGGCAAGTCATGGAAACACTTGGGCTGGGATCTAAATTTATTAACATGGTTCATACCTTATATGCAAATCCTACAGCCATTGTTTCAACCAATGGTTTACACTCTCAGCCATTTCCAATTGAACGAGGCTCCCGACAGGGACGCCCATTGTCACCTATGCTCTTTGCAATCTCCCTAGAACCACTGGCGCAGGCTATAAGGCAAAGTAAAATTTGCAACTTTCCACTTAAGTCATGCAATAATTCCATTTCACTTTTTGCAGATGACATCTTATTGTACATATCAGACCTAGAGGGCGCCCTACCCAAAATTCTACATATCTTTGGTGAATTTGGTTCACTCTCTGGTTATAAAATCAACTGGGATAAGTCCAATTTGTTGAGATTAAATAACATACCAGTGTTGTTACCGGAGAGTCTTAAGATACCAATTCAAAATAAAATTACATATCTAGGCATTATCATACATACGTCAATGCAGCGAGTGGTCCAAGACAACTATGAAACTATTTTAACTAAGGTTCAAAGGGATCTAAACAATTGGGCCGCTCTGCCAGCATCATTACGATCAAGGATAGCGGTGGTGAAAATGAACATCCTGCCCCGTGTGAATTTCTTAAGTGCAATGATCCCCTTACCTCCTCCAATTAAGTACTGGAAAAGGCTTGACTCTGCAATCAGACAGTATATCTGGAACAAGAGACAACCTAGACTTAAATTTCTTACTCTGCAACGTTCAACATGTGATGGGGGTTTAGCACTTCCCAACTTTAGGATGTACCACTTGGCCTTTCAGTTGCGTGCCCTTAGGGTGTGGTTGGACCCCTCATCTATAGCCCCATGGAGAGAAATAGAAAGGCAACTCGTTAGCCCTCTAAGACTACAGGATTTTGCTTTTGCGGGTATATGTCTGAAGAAGTGTTTGTTAACCTATGGTCCTATTATAACAAATACATTGGCTAACTTTAAACAGGTAGAAGGGCACTTGGGAATTTCAATCAAGTGGCACAGAGACACTCCTCTATGGCACAATACAAACTTGGTGTCTGGTAACAAACCCTTTGTATGCAGGCAATGGAGTGAGAAGGGTATTTACTCACTGGGGCAGCTTTTCAATGAAGAGGGGCTAATGAGTTTTGAAGAGCTCAGAGGCTTATTTAACATTCCCAATACATCTTTTTACATGTATCTGCGCTTACGATCAGCACTCAAATGTCATGGAGTATCAGGGGGGGAAACTCCTAGGACCCACCCAGTCTTCAGGTGTTTTTTTATTTTCCTGTACGAAGTGTGATATCTATGATGTACACAAAATTGATGCAGGCAACTGCAGGTAGACTCCCAATACTTAAGATATGGGAACAAGATCTAAACGTGGAGGAGAACACAATTGTATGGGAGGCAGTGTGGGACAATATCTTTCATTGTTCTAAAAACCCAAATCACCAACTGATCCACTTTAACATATGTCACAGAACCTATTGGACTCCCCAGAAAAGGTACATTACCAAAGCCATCCCCAATCCTTATTGTACCTTCTGTGAACCACAACAAACTGGGACTTTCCTACACATGGTTTGGGAATGTGAAGATGTATATGCCTTTTGGCATACCATAGCGGGAATAATATCTGATCCGATAGGGTGCTCCATTCCTGTTGATCCCATTGTATGGTTGCTAAATGATGACTCTAAGTTAGAACTGATTGAAAGACAGAGGAAAATTTGGCTAGCTGGGTCGACTGCAGCCAAGAAACTGATAGTTCAACGGTGGCTGCCACCACACTCACTGTGTGTACAGAAGTGGTTGGCATACTTTCTAGATATAGTTATGCTTGAGCTTTCTATAGCTAGGATAAACAAGGCAAAAAGTAAAACTATCAACCTCTGGAGGGATGCTGCTGATCAGATTTCTAAAATGATGACCTCAGACAATCAAGTGGATGAGGAATAAATAAGGTGTTTTTTGTTTTGTTTTGTTTTATTTTTGAGACCGCGGGGTGGGCGGGTGGGCTGTGGGTGGTGGATGAGAGGGAGGGCGGGTGGGTTAGTACTTTTTTTCTTTCTATGAATGTGTGCTATTTGTTTTTTTGTTTTTGTGAAGACACCATCTGAGAGTTTTATACATTAATACACACTTACACACCTGGTTTATTGTACTGGTATGTAAGAACTGTACTGTGTACCCTTGTTGAATTACATGAATGGTGTCAATAAAAAATTGATCACAAAAAAAAAACATACATTACAGTAAGACACAGTCACACACCCCATCTCCCCCTCCCTCGTGTGAAAGTGGGCCCTGCCTGTCGTCATGTGCAAGCTGCAACAGGACACAGGACTGTGTGTGTGTGTGTGTGTGTGTGTGTGTGTGTGTGTGCAAGCTGCAACAGGACACTGCCGTGTAGTGAGACTCACTCCACCTGCTTTGCATTGACGAGAACAAAGACCAAAACAGGTCCGGCCACTTTTGATGTCTGAGTGTGTGTGTGCGTGTGTGCGTATGTATGTATGTCAGTTAGAGTAGAGTGGAGAGTGTGGCCATGGTTGCAAAATCTGTGTGTGTGTGTGTGTGTGTGTGTGTGTGTGCATGTGTGTGCGTGTGTGTGTGTGTGTGTGAGTCACTGTGGTGGATTTTGCTACTCTTTCATAGGAAAATAAGGTAGAGGTAAGTATAGATATAGATATAGACAACTAACAATGAGTGTGACAGAAAATAGGAAGGAGAGGAGAGAAAAGGGTTACATGCACACAAGGAGAGCAGATGAGATCATTGGGAAAGCAATACAGGGAACAGATCATAACAACATGTAATGTGTAGAATAACATATTTTTTATGGTAAATTGAGGAGAACTGTCCACCAATATGAACAAAAGGGGAGACCCGCCTCTGAGTCTGATTGGGCAAAGCACCCTCTGATTCTGATTGGGCAAAATATACGTCACTCACACGGAGGGCGGAATAAATTACAATGGTGGAAAACCCACAAAGAGAAAGACGAATTCTGATTGGCTAGGAACAGCGTCACTCAGGGGAAGGGCAGAGAGCCTGAGCCAGAGCATAAAAGCCGAAGCCAGGCACTAATCAGTTAGTTCTTCTGGGAACCTCTAGCTAGAAGGTGGCTTCTCTGCAGACAAGCTCTCTTCACATCGTCAATGCACTGGTTGTACTGTTTGGCATTTGCCTACCTGTACCCTGCACTGGCTTTGTGAATAAAACTGTGTTGATTGATAACCTACTTCGGTCTCAATTGTTTGGTGATTGGAAAGCAACGGTTCAGTAAGTGTCCGCCATCCGGAGGAGCCGAGGGTGTTGCCTCGACAATTGGTGCCGTGACCCGGATGGTACCAAGGACAACAGGGAGCATCTTGGTTTAGAGTGAGGCTTTCTCCACGAGTTGATCTCCGGGCCCATAATCAAGGTGAGCGCAATTTGCTTATTTAGGGGGATTACCTCTTGGGAGTAAAGTGTGTAGCTCTAAAACAAGTGTTCCCTGACCTGCTAAAAGAACCGGGAAAAGAGGCTGAGAAGTGGTTAACACAAGCAATGGTTAAAAGTGTTCTTTTTTATGACATTTAATGTGTAGAAGGTAAAAACTACTGTAGATAATAGTGATAAAAGAAAAGGGGGAAACCCCGGGCAGGTGTCCTGCCTGAACGAGTCTGAGGGAAACCTTAGCATTGAACGAGTCTGAGGGAAACCTTAGCATTGAACGAGTCTGGGGAGAGCCTCAGCCACGCGTGTGTTAACTGTAAGAGCTCAAAACTGTACTGTGACTAGTGTGTAAGGCGAGTGCGGGACTGCAGCCCGCATGGTCTAGCTAAAGGGAAGGGCTGGGAAAAACTGTATTGTTTTTGTGAATGTAGATGAATGCAAGACCCCGGCTCGTCATAGAGGTACAGGACCAAGGAGTGTTTGTGATACGAGAGGTGTGTGTGGTGCGAGAAACCCCAAGGGATACACGACCGGTGACGGCGCGCGGAGCAGCCAGAGGAACGTACCCACTGACAGTGCAGGGAGCGATCAGAGAGGTAGCTGAGTGGCTACGTGACCACGGAGGCAGAATCGGAGTAGCCCGGGGGACAGGACATTCACCTGAGAGAACTGTTAGAGAAGCGGCACAGGCGAGGGAGGTCGAAGTAGCCAATCCGCCCGCCGGATCCCCAGTTCTCGGTGGAATACCCACTGAAACCCCCAATTATCCTCCCGCCCCACCGTTTGGTGTGGCACCCGCGAGAGTAGTCCAGGCATCAGCTGCGGCTTATGCCCCAGAGCCAGAGCATGACTACACCCCGACCATTCCCAATAACGACTCTGACGGCGAGAGAAGCTACGGCCCTGCTAGTCTCTTTATCCCAAGCCCATTCATCCATAGAAGAACAGAATCAGGTGAGGAAAGACAGTCGAGTAACAGTGAGGAAAGTGAGGGAGAGGCAGTGCAGAGCAGTGAGACAGAAGAAAGAGACAGGGAACACGAAAGGGCATTGGTCCTCACTCGATTCTTAGTAAAAGTAGACGAAAAGTTCACAGAGCTAAGAGAGTGGGGGGCCACACTGTTCAGAGACACAGAAGGGATAGCAGCAGCCCAGCAAGGACTACAGGCCAGAGTAAGGGCAATAAGAGAGTGGGGGGAAGAAACTCACGAGGAAAGGGAGGAAGCAGAAAGACAGAGAAAAGAGAAAGAAAGAGAAAAGAGGTTAGAAGAAAGAACTAGGAAACTCTACCAAGTAGCAAGGGAAGCAAAAGAAAGGAAAGGGTGGCTAGGAGAAGCAAAGGAAAGGAAAGTTCCAGAAACAGAGTGGTGGCCTGAGAAATTAGTAAGAGGAGTGGAAATTAGCATTCTGAGAACTGAGGATTTGAAGTACCAGGTAAATACCAGATTTAGACAGAGGGAGTGGGCTGGAGAGTGGCTAGACAGTGTAGCCACTACCAGAAGAGAGGTAGCAGCGCAGGAGGTTATAGCAAAAACCTGTAGCATACTGAGCATAGATAGCGGGCTAAGGAATGATTTGATCGACCAATTGTACAAGAAAAATCGTAACAAAAGCCGAAAGAGGAGACGAGATCACCACGCTTGCCCAGAGTGAGTCTGCCGAACCCTGAGAGCCGCCAGCTGAACGCACTGAGTAGTTAACTACAACAAAGAATACGCAAATAAATGATAAACTGATTGCTTGTTGAAGATTATATGAATAAACAAAATAGAATGCTTAAGGGTGTAAACAAGGCAAAATAAATAACGAAACAGAGCAAACAAGTCGAAAAGTGTGGTTTAATGTCTGATAGAAGTAAGGAAACAGAAGCATATACTAAATTAATAACAATAAAGGTATTAGAAGGGGGAAAATACAGAGTAAAAACTGAAGAGAAAGAGTCAGGAACTCAGTGTGAAATAACCTACAGAACAGTGAAGGGAGTAGTAACCTAGTCTAGAGCTGACGGCAACAGACAGAGTAGAGTAAAACAGGTGGGCCTTCCCAGAGACAATAAGAGATTGCCTGAGGAGGGAAGGAGGAAAGGCGACAGAAATAATACTCATAGCAAAGATAGCACCGTTAGCAACACCAAATAAAGAAGAGGGAAGTAAGATAAAACAGGAAGGGTTGGACACACAACAAAATGGGGGAACCGACACCACGAGAGGTGGTGATTAAAGAAAACGCGGGGAGTAGAGGATTAGTAGAACGACTATGCGAAAAATGGAAAGGATGCACACCCATGGCCCGTAGAGGGCACGTTTGACGGGTCCATCCTAGTGCAGATGGAAGAAAAAGTAAACAACCATAAAAGATCGGAGAAGGGAAAGGAAAGACAGGAGAAAAGGAAAGTAGAGATGGAGGTGCTGCGTGAATTCGCCATACTATCAAACAAGGATAGGAGAGGGCAGGGAGAGTGCAAGCCCACAGCCCCAGACGAAGACGAAGTCCGGAAGGACAGCGACAAAGAAAGCAGACCCCCTCCCTATACCCAGAAAGGGAGATTGTACCCTGAGGTCCCCAGAGAACCAACAATGTGCCCGATCCTACCAGTAGGAGATCAAATAACGATAGGAGGATTGAGCCTCCAGGGACCCCAAGAGGACCTAGCAAGGCTGGCTTGGAGAATTTGCGGAGGGGAAATCCAAACCCCCCAGGCAGTGAGGGAGAGGAAGAGACGGAAGGAGAAGCCTCCGGACACACCCAGACCCAAGGAAACGAGCAGGGAAAGGGAGGTGTGCCCGGACAGTCACCTAAGAGAATACCCGCGAACGAAGGGCCGGCAGGACCAGCGTTTGGAAGAGAAGCACAGATAGCTAGAGAAGAGGAAGAATATGAAGGATCCAGAAACCAGAGAGAATACGTGCAAGCAATGGAAAACCGGGAACCACGTATGGAACACCACCTGGCGGTGGCCCGGCAGAAGGAGTCGGGAGGAAGGAGATACCAAGAGGCAACGGCAGCAGGAGGGAAACTCATACCCCAAAGGCAGACCATAAGGTACGGAGAAAAGAGAGAAGAACAAGACAAAAGAATAAGGGCAAAGGAAGGAATGATGACTCATGAGAAAGAAGCACAAGCAATGGCCGAAATGGAAGAAATGGGAGAAAAGATAAGGATAATACAGAAGAAGTTGGATAAAGTAAGGGAACAGGAAAGGAGCGGACACCTGCTGGGGAGTAACGCAGGCCCGTCAAGCAGAGAAAGAGAAGAAGAGATTCTCAGAGAAAGAGAAGAGAGGCAGTTCTTGGTACTGTCAAGGGAAGAGATGGAGGAGACCATAGAAGGGCTGCAGGGACAGATGAGGGAGACACAAGGAGAAGTGCAACGGCTAAGGGAAGAGGAGGTCTGGACCCAGAGGGCACAACAAGGCTGGATAGACCAAGGGAGACAGAGGGAAGTGGCCGAGCTACAAGAATGGAGGGACAGAAAAGAGGCTCAAGAAAAAGAAGAGAGAGAGAATACTTACAGATGGAGGAAAGAAACGGAAAGGGCAGTCCATGACTTTAATGGGGGACTATACAAAGTGTCAGAAGAGCAGAAACACTGCCTTTCCTGGAGAATACAGGAGCGGGAAATAAGAGATAGACAGAACAAAGAAACCCAAGAGAAAATAGAAGAAATCCAAACTCAGGGGGAACGAATCAAGAAGACAGTAGAACAGATTAAAATGGACCAGGGAGTAATGGCAAAGGAGCAGAACAGATTGGACGCAACAGCGAAGATAGAGAACCTAAGGAGGGAAAGAATGGAGAGAGATGTGGGAAATAAAAAGTAAAGCAGACAAGACCAATCAGGGGATGAAAGCGTTAGAAGAAAAAAACAAGAGATTTCAGGAAAAAGAAGCGGAAAAATCAGCAAGAGTCTACGCTGACATAAGGAAATCGGTAATGGCAGGTAAAAAAAGCCATAAATAGGATCCATACAATGGAATCCACCAGGATAGGAAGCCCCAGGAGAACAGAGACACAACCGGGACTCAAGCCTCCCCCTGGACTCACAGGACGAGAGGGACTGGACAGAAGATGAAGAGTCGGATGAAGAAATAGCTTCCCCTATAAGGGACGGGCTCCCGCCTCTCTGGGAAGGAGAGGAGGACGAGCAAATAGAACTAGGAGAAGCTCCCGAGCCTATGAGAAAGGTCCAGTGCAGTGTGTGTGGAGGAAGCTACAAGGGGGAGAGAGGAATGAAAAGGCATAGAAGCGCAAAGCGGGCCTGCAGGAGAGCGGTGGGACTCCCGATGCCTGAGGAAGAGTGGATAGCACCAGCCATCAGACCAGGTACCTCCTCTCCCCCGAGGAGCGTGTCTCCCGCACCGCTCCAAGCACCCCAGGAGGAGGAAGAAGCGGCCGAGCTGGGAGAACTGGAAAACTGGGGAGAAACGGGAATGAGTCGCGAAGAAGTGGGAAAACACCTGGAAGAGATAGTAAGGAAATATGGGCCCAAAAAGGCAGGCATGAACCCGGTAATGATCCCACCTGCCGTCATCGCAGCGGGACTAATGAGCATAAGCAAAATGAAGAAGGGAGTGGAGAAAGGGATAAGTGAAATGCAAAGAGGAATGAGAAAGGGCCTGAGTGAAATAGAGTGTGGAGTGAAAAGAAGCCTGGATGAAACCAAGAAGGGGTTAAAAAAGGAAGAAAAAGAAGCAGAAAGGAGAAAGAAACTGGAACAACAGGAGAAGGAGAGAGCAAGAACCGATGAAGGAACCTACACAATGGCCCCACTGATAGTAAAAGGAAATACAGTCCATTACCAGCCCTGGACGCACACGGACGTGGAAGGACTAATCCAGAGACTACCCGTCCTACAAGAAGGAGCAGGAATGTGGATAACCAGATTTGAGGATGAAACGGTAGGAAAGACCCTGGCCCTAGGGGACCTGAAATACCTACTGAGCAAAATCCTGGGAAAAGCAGAAGCCGAGTCCGTGCTCGAACAAGTGAGATTGGGATGGGTAATGGACAACCCAGCATCTGATGCTGATGCATTCAACGGACACAGGACAGATATATGGAGAGCACTAAGAGCTAAATACCCAAACCAATACAGTCCAGGGATTATAACTGTGGACAAGCTAAAAGAAGAAGAAAACCCGGTGGCCTTCGTAGAGAAGGCAGCCAGACTCTGGAGAACAAGGATGGAACAGGACCCAGATGACAACAACGCCATACGGGCTCTATTCCGTCAAGCTATTATGAATGCACTCCCCAAGCCTGTAAAAGCCATGCTAGAAGGAGAATGGAGGTTGGGAGTAATGACCAAGGACGAATTCAGGCAAGCAGTGTCACATTTTGTGACAAAATACAGACAAGAACAGGAAGAAAAAGAACAAATGAATATAGACGCAAGGAACAAACTGGTCCAAATGCAGATCCAGGAAGTAAAGAACTCAAAGAAAGCAGCTATGCAAGCAGCAGTCTCAGGAGCCTCCACTCCCCAGAGCCAGACTAGCCCAGAGCAACCAGCACCCCAACTACCAGTAATGGCACCGCCCCCAGAGCAGAGCCAGAGGCCGCAAGAGGGAGGAGGAAGGCCAAGGAGCCAGGATCCATTTGACGAAGAAGAAGAACAAAGAGGAGGAAATCGGGGACGACAGGAGCAAAAGGGCAGCAGACCAAACAAGGGACCAATCGTGTGCCACCACTGCCGCCTGGCAGGACACATAAAAAGATATTGCCCTTTCCTGAATTCTCCCCAACAGGGAGGACCAGCGCCACCCCCACAGCAGTATAACCAGCATCCACAGCAATGGAACCAAATGCCCCAACAGTATAGCCAGCCACCGCAGCAATACGGCCAGCAGCCATGCATGCCATCGCCACCGTAGATGTATCAGATGACCCAAATGCCCCCACAAGGGGGGCCACAGATGATGGGACAACCAACAAACCAAGCACCTGGACCAATGATACAACAGAACCAGATGTCTGCCCAACCCTATGGAGGAGGACAGCCAGCGCAAGCCCCAATGCCACAGCAACAGGCACAGCCGGCCGCCCCCTACTGGGGAAACCGGCAGTGACGAGGCCTAGAAGAACCAAGGGAGGGTCAGCTCCTCGTTATCTCCGGAGGAGCTGATGGAGAGCCAATGCTGCAGGTTCTCATAGAGGGCAAGAAAATACAATGCTTAGTCGATACTGGAGCTACATACACCTGTCTTCACCCAAGAGATGCCCAACACCTCCCTAGGTCAAAAGGAAAATTCCTTAAGACCGTTGGTTTTTCAGGAGAAATGCAGCTAAATCCTATGACAACCCCTGTAACAATTCGAATAGAAGACAAGGAAGTAAAAATCCCAATCCTAATCGCGGAAAACACCCCTGTCAACCTACTAGGGAGAGATGCCCTGTGCAGGTTAAGACTACAAATTGAATGCTCACCGGCGGGAATAACCCTGCCCGAAATTGTGAGCCAGATGATAATGAGAACCCCAGGAACCGACACGAGGCAAGACACAAGGCAAGTGTACTGGATAAGCAGTTTTGAGCCAGACATGGAAGATCTAATAACGGAAATAGAAGAAACCATACTCCCAATGAAACTGCCGGAGTTCCCATTGAGAAAACCCCGATGTCCCCTGCACTGTACAATAAGGTTCGATAAGCAAACCAACAAGGATCGAGAAGAGGAATGGTACGAGAAGATGGGTGAAGGACACAAATACCCACTGGAAGTACATGGAATAGTGCTATCCATGGAAGGAGTAGCAGCAGACATACGCTTCCCTAAAGGGTGGCGAGGAGACAAATTAATGCGAAATTACGAAATGCCCGGATCAGTGCCCCATGTAACATTGAGGGTAGGAACGGGCTTCAGAGCAAGAGACATGGGACTCGTAATGATGAGAGCGAGAGTAACAAAGTGGAGACTACTGATGGAAAAAGGAAACTATACAGTAGAGACCACGGAAGGGGTGACTGACCCCACAGAGGGAAACTACATGTTTCGAGTGAAAAGCCGAGAATTCCCAAAAACGTACCATGGGACTACCCAAGTGGTGGAAATGACCGAGAATGGAGATGAAGGAGAGAATAAGGTGGAATACACAAAGAACTGCCCCTACGGGAACCCATACTGCGGATGGGAAGAGGTGGCGAATGGTCCAAGACTTGAGACCCATCAATGCAATCGTAGAAGATTACCCAGAGGAAGTTCCCCACGCCCACGTGCTATTGACAAACATACCAGCCGAAGCAGAGTTCTTCTCAGTGGTCGACTTGGTCCAGGCGTTTTCACCATAAGGGTGGCGCCAGCGAGCAGGGACCTGTTCGCCTTTCAGTACGAAGGGAAGACTCTGAGATACACCCGTGTCCCACAAGGTTTCAAACACAGTCCACACATTTTCAACCAGGTACTAAAAGAAGATCTGAAACACATATGATGCCCCAGCACGATCCTCCAGTATGTGGATGACGCCCTCGTGGCGTCCCCTGACAGGGAAACGTGCGAGAAAGACACTATCCATGTCCTAACCGTGCTTGCAGAAGGGGGCTATAAGGCCTCCCGGAAGAAACTACAATTTGCACAAACTCATGTGATCTACCTTGGCCGAGTGATATCCAAAGGAGAGAAGAAGATAGCCCCCGAACACATAAGCGCCATCACCAAGGCCCCAAAGCCTCAGAATGTAAGGCAAATGATGTCCTTCATTGGCCTGATAGGATTCAGCAGTGAATGGATAGACTGCTATGAGCAGAAGATAGCACCCCTAAGGGCGATGATCGTAGTGGCAGGAAAAGACAACCTGCGGAACAAACTGAATTGGACAAGAGACGGAGAAGAAGCCTTCGAAAGGATAAAAATGGAGATGCAACAGGCCCCCGCGCTAGCACTTCCAGACTATAACAGGACATTTAGTCTTTATGTAGCAACTAGGAAAATACCAGAAGAAGACACATACATGACAGCAATTCTGACTCAGGTTCAGTGCAAGGGGAAGCAAAGACAGGCAGTCGCATACTACTGTTCGAAACTAGACGCAGTAGCTCAGGGCTACGGGCCTTGTTACCAAAATCTTGAAGCGGTATTTATGGCATATACGAAAGCATCGGCCATAACCATGGGATGGCCAGTGACAATCTACACAGAACATGATGTGGCCCAGATGGTAGAGCAGGGTAACTTTTGCCTAACCCCTCAGAGACAGATCCGTTACTCTAATCTATCCATGAGACCAGACGTAACAATTAAAACATGCGACATAGCAACAAACCCAGCCGATAACATTCCCCTAGAAGGTGAGGGGACGCCACATGAATGCGTAGCTGAATCGATAACCTTCGCTAAGCTTAGACAGGATCTAGAGAGCGAACCATTAGCTGAGGGGAGAATATACTTTGTTGACGGGTCTAGCCACAACTATGACAACAAGACGCACGCGGGATTTAGTGTGGTGGAATGGGATAAAGACTCCCAGTTCACCACGGTCATGTGCGCACCGTGTAGACAGCCATGCTCAGCCCAATTGGCTGAGCTAAAGGCCCTTACAGCAGCCTGCACCTTAGCAAAAGGAGAACCCCTGACCGTACACACTGATAGCGCATACGCACACAACGTGTGCCACGTTCATGGGGCCCAATGGAAGCAGAGGGGGTTTAGGAAATCAGACGGTAGTCCGATACAACATCTCCCGCAAATTCAGCTGCTACTAGAAGCTATGATGCTGCCGAAAAGGCTGGCTATATGTAAGTGTAAGGCTCATGGGAAAGGGCAAGATCACGTCACTCTGGGCAACGCAAGGGCAGACGAAATAGCAAGAGAGGCAGCTTTACAAGCACGACAGCTTCCGGCTATAGTTGGCATTTGCCAGACACGGATATGGCACCCTGCGCGAAGATGTCCGGCCCCGTGTCCGTTCCTTTGGAACAAGTTAAACCGGTGCAAGTGGTGCTCCGCTGAAGGCAGGGGACACATTCATGAAGAATCACAATGTGCGTTATGCAACCGCAGGGAGTGCCCAAAATGCTGGTCATTTCCATGCGAACCTACGAACCCAGCCGTCTTAATAGGAATACTATCAATGCCCCCTCCCACGATACGCTATCATGACATAGGGCAGGGACTAAAAATCCGCTGCCCGGCTCAGTGCCCGTTCTACCCACACGTGCAAGACTGCAGGTGGTGTTCCAGTGGTGAAAAGCCGGCCCACTGTCACCACAACGAACCATTGGGTTGCGCACTATGTCAGAGAGAAGGATGCCCCGAGTGTCACAGGGAACCATGCGAACCAAGGGAACACCTGGTACGGGGAATAATGGCAGAATGCCCTGGGCACATACTCGAGGACCCCCCCGAGGGGGAGAACAGCGAGCGTCCGATTAAAAACGTAGCCATGTTCCCCGTACAACACGTCGCCCAATCAGAAGAACGTCTCTTTACCAAGACCCCCAGAAGGGCCGAGCCACTGCTGAAGGACAGGGTAATCGTAGTGGAAAACAAGCTGCATGAGTATACGCCCATGACAAAATCCATTCTAGTCAGCCCAGCTAACATGTACCTAAGTAACGAGGGAGGGATGGCGAAAGCCATCCGCGACCTCGCAGGCGAAGAGTACCACTTCAACTGCCAGAAATTTATAGTCCGCCATGGCCGACTAGACAAGGCAGAGCTGTTCTGGTCCCCGCCCTATGATTTGGGAGACAGATACTCCCACATCGTACATGTACCCATACCCCATTTAGGTGCACTGTCCTGCCTAGCCGACTCCCTAGATATCCTAGGCGAACTGTATCGTACCACCTTTGACGAGTGTGCCGCGATAAATGCCCCGATAACTATGACTCTGTTCGGTTGCGGCTCTTATGGCCACAACCCGGGAGTGAGCATGATGGCCCTGATAACAGCCGTAAAAAGGACCCGGGGAGCCCAAACCATCACCGTGTTGGTACCGGAGCCCTCACAGGCCCTAAGGCTGAAGGCTCTGATCTCTATGGCTGATGAATGTACCCCCACCGTTAGGAACAAACATATCAAGTCTCCCCGGGGACACTGGCGCGAGGACTCGTTTGAGAAAAATGGCCAATTAATAACGGTCCCTCGACCTTATGAACACCACTTAATACATGGTGGGACGGCTGAATGCCCTGCCACCTGCCCCGTACAGGCCCCAGCCGTATGCCACTGGTGTACCCAATGCCCAGACAAACAGTACCATCAGACAGTCCCGCCCGACTGCGCTTACTGCATGCGACGCTATTGTCCCACTTGCTACGACACTCCCTGCGACGAATGGGCCCACACCAAATATTGGATGGGCCCTAAACCACGTGAAAGCCAGACACCCGACCCTGCAAACAAATGGTGGCCCGTACGGGCCCATGCAGCTATGTGCCCAATCAGAGAAGCAACCACACCCGACGGACGCGTAGTTCGTGTTAGGATGGCCCCATTCCCACTCCCACCCCGGGTAGACATTACCGCCCCCGACTACATGGCCGAAAACATTCTGCCTCACCAAACTCGAGCTCCCAGTTGGGAAATACAGCTGTGGAAGGACAGGGGTGGGACCCAGGGCCAGGATGGGATCTGGCGCAACCAGGACGGCCGCACTATTGCCCCCACATTTTTTCTTGACACCTTAATACACTCTGCGCATGATCCTGATCATTGCGCAAGGGGGGAAGTGAAGGCACAAATTTTGCAAAGTGGGTTCTGGGCCCCCAAATTACAGGATAGAATAGCCTACGCTCTACGTAACTGCAGGACATGCAACACAAACAACATCCGCAAGGGAATGGCCCCGAGGCCGCTAGGGCACATACCGCTGCCCGAAGGCCCGTTCAAGCACCTGACCATGGATTATGTTGACATGTGCAAGAAGGTAAATAACCTACAACATATCCTGGTGGTGGTGTGTCGTTACTCGAGGTGGGTAGAGGCATGCGCTAGTGCACGACAAGACGAGAAAACGGTAACTAGGTTCCTCACGAAAGAAGTGATACCCAGGTTTGGAATCCCCGAAACCATAAGCAGCGACAATGGCCAGGCGTTCGTCGCCAGAATATGGAAAAGAGTAGCCCAACACTTACGCATAAAAGTCAGGTTCGGTTGCGTCTACCACCCACAGAGCCAGGGGGTGGTGGAAAGGGCCAACGGAACACTGAAAAATAAGATCCTGAAAATCAGTCAGAGTACAGGGCTAAATTGGGTAGATGCATTACCAGTGGCCCTAATGAAAATGCGATGCGAAAGGAACAGGGGAACACACCTCACACCTCATGAGATCTTGACGGGACGGGCAATGCCCATTCCCATGATTCGGGGGGACAGGGCCCGACCCTAGAAACGCTGAATCGCGAGATTCAGCTCTATGTGAAACAATTAACTCATGTACATAAAACTATTTTTAAAGAGCAGGAAAGGAGAGCAAGAGTACTGGGACAAACCGTCGAGGAGGAGAGACGAGCGGTCCAACCTGGGGACTACGTCTACCTCAGGGTGTTTAAAAGGTCCTGCCTGGACCCCAGAGCAGAAGGACCATATAAGGTGGTCCAAGCGACCCCCCGAGCGGTAAGAGTTGAAGGTTCAAATTTGTGGTATCACCTGAATGCTTGTTACAGGGCAGCCAGACCAGAAGGAGAACCAGGCGGAGATGGTGGAGGAGGCGAGCCGGACCAAGGAGACCCAGGAGATGACCCCGGTGACGGTGATGATGCTAACCAACGCCCAGGGGAGCCAGGTGAAAGTGGGGATGCGCCCCGGAGGGAAAGGCAGGCTGCTGAGGCACGCCCTGGTGCTGGGGCTCCTGGGGTACCTGGTGGTGTCTCTTCCCAATCTGTGTCTGCAGGTGCTGTATCAGATCCAGATGAGGGAACCAGCACGGGAGGAACCTGGATGGCAGCTCCCGCCGGAGCCGCAGCCAGTACAGCGGGACCTGATGCCACCCCTCCAGAGCCAACTGCCGAAGGGGCCGCCGGGCCCATCCGCGCCGTCAGCCCCGACCCTGGACCAGGGGGACAAGCTCAGGCGTCGGAACCAGGCGAGGAGGAAAGGGGAGAGGCGACGGCCGTGTTCCCCACACAACCCGCTGACGGAGGGGACGCCGGGGAAAACCCTTTCTGGCCCTTTCCCGACCCACGAGGCCTCCAAGGGCCCGAGCAAGACCAACGACCGCAACTCTCAACCCTCGACTCAAGACTGGTGGAGGAGCTATTCCCGGATCTCGCATTCCTCCACCAGCCCTCGAGTCAGCCTGGAAGCGACACAGACAACCCCCCTGGGGACCCGGGCGCTGAGGGGACTCATCAACCGCCCTACCCCTACACGTTCCCCGAACCTGATTGGACAGAGTACGAGCCCGAGGACGAGCCAACCCAACTCTACCCCTACACAGGGCCTGAAAGGGGGGACGCCGAAAGCTCCGGAAACGACAGTGAATGAACTAACGAGCAGCAAACAGAGTGTAAATAGATCTGTAAATAATGAAAATAAATTCGATAATATGACCCTCTCCTCCCGGGCAAAGAGGTCCACAAAGACTCAACTAAGAGAACTGCTAGGAACCAATACATGGCTCCGATGGGCCACATTCACGGTGAACTCTATATACCCAGGAAAAGACTGCTATATCTGTGCGGAAAAGAAACCCATACCCACAGTTGTACCCCTGCCCACTAGCCTGGCAGCAGTAATAGAATCATACAAAGGAAGAATCAAACTCCCGTTAAGTGAAGGCATGTCATACTACGTGCAGCCCACCGTACCAACCGTGTCCCGACTCGAGTGTGCATTAAGAAAGGCGAACGGGTTCATACCCACCAGAGAAAACAAAGGGGAAAAACGAATATGCCCCGGCACACGTCAGATAGTGTGGGGACCTGAAATGTGCACCGAACAATGCCCCGAAACGAAACGACCCGGAATCCCCCGGGTGCCTGACGGAGTGTGACTACTGGTATCCAGACGTCCAAGTGGTAGACGAAGAACACATAGACATGTACGAAGTGAGCTCAGAAGGAGGCTTCGAGTGCTTTATAACTAAAGCAACAATAGTGCCTGTCCAACAACAGAGAAATGTAGGAGAATTCGAAGGAAAATGCAATAGAACCTGGAAATGGATCACGCCGATCCTCCTCGTGGACGAACGGTGCGGCGGGCGAAGCAACTATGATAGCAGAAGAATAACGGCCCTGGCAAGGGCAAACAAGGAAGGATGCTCTTATTTCGTGTCACGACAGGGCCTCAGTTGGCCAGGGGCACCGGTGACAGAATGGTACTGGACCTGCGGGAGAAGATGGGGAGCATGGAGATCGCTGCCGGAAGGATGGGTGGGGAAGTGTGCGTGGGTAAGATTGATCCAGACCACGCACATACTTCCCACAACCGACGACGAGGAACCAACAATACCCACAGGAGGAGCGAGACGGAAACGATCCATCGGGAACGAACTAATAGGGAGAATAGACTTTGAAAATATCCCTAAGGAACACCAAGCAATGGACGTAACGCTTTCGTCCTTTCTCAGTGCCATCCCAGTGGTGGGGACGGCAATCCAAGGAAAACGGAATACAAAATGGATAAATTACATATACTACAACCAACAGCGATTCCTGAATTACACCATGGATGCTCTGAACGCCCTGAACCAAAGAATGGAAGAGATAGCAGAGGAATTGGCGGCTAACACCCAGATGACCTTAGAGAATAGGCTAGTTCTCGATTGGGTGACCGCCAAGGAAGGGGGGACCTGCGAGCTGGTAGGGAGGACCTGCTGCACCTACATCCCCCGCGCAGGGGCCACTGACGATAAGTTCAATGAGGCGATGGAACGGCTCAAGAGACTGAGAAACAATATGGAGGAGAATGCAGGAACTGATCCAGACGTAGAGACCCTACTGCGAGACGCTCAGTCGATCCTAGTACCGATAACCAGTTTCTTTGGATCAGCATGGGATGGACTGGTCGGGGTATTCGGCTCCTTGGGGGCTACCATCTTTGGGTGGGTCCTGAAGGTCCTGCTGGGAGCAGTACTGCTGGTAGCAATATGCTGCTGCCTAGTATCGTGCTGTGGAAAGGTATGCTCAAAGACTGTGACCAAAGTAGTAGAGAAACAACTGGTGGTACTGGGACCGATGGAGCGGATCACAGATATGGGGGTAGGAGGCCATAGGGAAACTCGAGAAACAGAAATCGAGCTCTGTGCCCTCCTGGCCCCCGAAGATGGAACCAAAGCTCCAAGGAACAACTCTCACTGCCCCTAAGGGAACAGGGCAGGGGGAAACGTCGGCGCTCCCCAGTGGTTGCCCCACTAGGGAAGGCCCACAATGAATGAATGGGGAGAATGAAATTGCGAATGGATGAATGTCTCTGTTCTGGAGGGGGGAGGGCGAGGCAACCAATGGTTGCACCGCTGCCCCCTCCACCAGAGTGTCTGTCCCAACCTAGCTGGTACTGCAATGAAGTAGCAGCTTACACGCCTGCACGACATACACACACACTGATAACGGAAACGGGCACCAAGACATTTCCCGCCAGAGAGGGCGCGTTAAAAGGGGATAAGAAGGCGATAGAGATCATGTATTTGCTTAAGAATGTTTAGCAATATCCCATAGGTAACTTAAGTTCTAGGGAAATAGCTCCCACTGCACGACCGCCTAAAAAGGCAGACACGCTTGCTCTAAAGACCCCATAGGGACGGGCGGTGGCTATTAGAGGTGAAGCGGCATGCGCCCGGGTGCCGACGGACAACGTCCGGGAGAGAAAGAACGCAGGTGATCGAAAACTGAGCCACCGGAGGGTGACCCAGTCGGAAATCACCAAGAAGAAGTGTCAGGGAAAAGGGCAAGCCCACTAACCTGGAAAGCCCATGGCAAGGGGCTCGAGCGGCCGGAGGGCAGCCAGAGCCGGACCATGGGGCAATATCAAGGGTAAGGCAAATGAGGCCCGACGGAGGGGACAGAGAGCCCCGCAGTTGCCCCGGACCAGACCCAGCAGGGTACCACGGGCTGTCTTCAGACAAACATGCATGCGTGAGGCGCTTCCTCAGTAGCAGAACACCGACACAAACCGTCACGAAGGGGGGCATAATTATTATAATCCATAACAAAGGCTATACGATCACCGATTTTAAAATGATCCAGCCAAGGGAAGTCTAGACTTGCTAATTTTGCCGCTGGAAAGGTCTAGACCTGTCATTCCTATTTGTTTCACCAAACCTGGGGAAGGGAGAACCGTTTCGGAAGGGGAGGTACCATAAAGGACGCGCCCAGAGTGCTCCAACCGTCTCGGAACACGCACACAAACGGGCGCGGCCTCTGAGCTGCTTAGTATTTATGCCATATTAACAAAATTCTGTAGAAAAACGATGCGTCGACACCACGGGGATAGGGATCACGGCCAGAAAAACGGAACAAATGTCTTGGTCTCCGTGGGAAGATGCATTTAGAAGGGTGGTGTGCCAAACGGGGATCGGCCCGCCTAGTACAGCTAGGCTTGACCATTCCGTCTCGGCGGTCAAGGCCTACGGGGGCAAAATTGTGAGCCCCCAAATTCTGACCTGACAGCGGGAGTATCCCACTCAATGGCCTGTAACCTAAGGTTAGGGGCCCGAACAACGAGGCCCCTGGTCAGAATGGTTCCCGCAGCGCCACCCTGTTAGGCCACGGTTTCCCTTTCAGAACGCTTCGCTTTAGTTACGGGCGTGTACCAAAAACAGCATGTAAAAAAAAAAAAAAAAAAAAAAAGAGCTCATTAATGTACTGCACGCCTGATTGTTAGAATTTCGCTCATGTGGCAGAATGCGGCTAATATAGCCGCAAAGGGGGGGACTGTGGTGGATTTTGCTACTCTTTCATAGGAAAATAAGGTAGAGGTAAGTATAGATATAGATATAGACAACTAACAATGAGTGTGACAGAAAATAGGAAGGAGAGGAGAGAAAAGGGTTACATGCACACAAGGAGAGCAGATGAGATCATTGGGAAAGCAATACAGGGAACAGACCATAACAACATGTAATGTGTAGAATGACGAGTGCAATGTATAGGATAACGAGCACCCAAGGGAAATCAAGGGAGAGAGGCAAACGAAGTTAACGGGCAAATGATGCCAGATGGCCCTGGCTGGGCAGCGAGTTGGCTACTGATTGATAATGTGATATGGGAAAAGGATGACGTGATGGGAGCCCAGGTGCAGAGGGAAAAAACACCTTAAGAAAAGCAATAGACCAAGAGCGCCCTCCAGTGACAAGAAACACATATTTTTTATGGTAAATTGAGGAGAACTGTCCACCAATATGAACAAAAGGGGAGACCCGCCTCTGATTCTGATTGGGCAGAGTAGCCCCTGACTCTGATTGGGCAAAGCACCCTCTGATTCCGATTGGGCAAAACATACGTCACTCACATGGAGGGCGGAATAAATTACAATGGTGGAAAACCCACAAAGAGAAAGGCGAATTCTGATTGGCTAAGAACAGCGTCACTCGAGGGAAGGACAGAGAGCCTGAGCCAGAGCATAAAAGCCGAAGCCAGGCACTAGTCAGTTAGTTCTTCTAGAAACCTCTAGCTAGAAGGTGGCTTCTCTGCAGACAAGCTCTCTTCACATCGTCAATGCACTGGTTGTACTGTTTGGCATTTGCCTACCTGTACCCTGCACTGGCTTTGTGAATAAAACTGTGTTGATTGATAACCTACTTCGGTCTCAATTGTTTGGTGATTGGAAAGCAACGGTTCAGTAAGTGTCCGCCATCCGGAGGAGCCGAGGGTTTTTGCCTCGACATCACCTTGACCAATGCAGAACTGTATTAACATGATTAAGGTGACTGGTTGTGTGTGTGTGTGTGTGTGTGTGTGTGTGACTAAGGCCATAGGTTTCGATTACTTAAGACATTCCTCATCAACCTATTTCTTTCAAAACAACACAGCACTCAAACTGATTAATTGTTGAGTTGGACACATCAAGTTGGGAAAAGTTCTGAGTGGAAAATTTCCAAGTTGGAAACTTTTTTTTCTTTTTAAGATATTTTTTGGCCCTTTTATTTGCTTTTAATCAGATAGGACAGTAGAGATGGATAGGAAAGAAGTGGGATCTGGAAATGACCCCTGAGTGATGGCTCTACGCTCTAGCCACTGAGCCACGGCGCCCCCCGGAAATTTAGAAACTTAAAGTTGTTTCCTAGGACACATTAATTTTGTCTTGTTTCTGTGTTTGTGGCTGTGACACGCTAAACAGAAAGTCTTTAAGATTAGGGGGGATTATAGGTAAGCCCTGCATCTATATTTCTGCATGAACACTTCCTGTAGTTGGTGGTCTGTCTCCAGTCAAACACCTGTGGAAAACCAGTTCAATATGCATGCTATATGTTTGGTACACTGTACTCAAGCACATGCACATGCGAGCGCCATGAACCTGACATACATCTCATGAATCATATCATGGACATTCAATAACACTTCAGAATGCTTATAACTGTTGAGAGTGAGTGCCATTATTATTTTTTATTTTATTTTTTTGGGGATGTAAAGTTTTGGGGGGCAGACATTAGAAAAGTCAAACAATGACAATGTAATACAGGTTGGTTTGACTGCCCACAGGCCTCAAACCTGCCACCTTGTCAACTACAACTAACCCACAGAATGTTATATACTGTGTATATATATGTGGGCAATTCCAGCGTTATGGACGTGACATTTTCATGCATTATTGATGAACAAAAGGCCAGATAACCTCTGCAAACCTAGCAGTATTTCACAATTTTTTTCATATTCTTCTGCAAACTCCATGGCTGAATACAGGCAAACAGAAAAAAATAATATCATGATTTGCATCATTAGAATATGAGCCTTTCAATTTGCGTTATGGACGTGACGAAAAACGGACAAACTTTTGAGAGAGCGTAGTTTTTGCTGTGAAGTGTGTGAAATTTCTAGAGAAATGTAAATATTACTACATTCATACCAAACAGGACACCTCAGTAAAGACAGAGAAAGACTTAATTTCAAATGTAAATGTAAAAAAGTTGGTTTTCATTGAGAGACATGGCGTTATGGATGTGACGTTATGGACGTGACGTCTGGAAAAACCCTCCAAAACGATACAAAACAATTGTGAACGGTGGATTTTAACCTGTAACAAGATAAATAGTAATATAACAATGAAAAATAACTGATAGTATTGCAGCTTTGTGTGTGTTATCACCCACTTATGCCCATTATAAGCCCCTCCATAGACTTACATTATAGCTGAATAGGGTAAAAATTTTAACAAACAGATATCCTTTCGAAACTTGCTCAGTTGAATATTTACATCGAGATAATACTTTTTGTATTGGAAGTTTCCTGAAAGAATTTGTATGTCCATGTAGGTGAGACTTAAAGTTTTAAGGTGAGGTTTACTTTTTCGTGGAATTGCCCATGTATATATATACAAAGAAAAATGTATATTTTCATTTATCTGAGGTGCAGGAACTGCGTTCCCCCGCGTTCCCCCCCACTTTAACCCCTGTATACATTTTAATATTAAAATCAATATTTTAGGGGCCCAAAATTATTTTTTTTGTCATAGGGCCCAAACTTTCTAGCAGCGCCCTGCCAGGATTGTGAGGATTTACGATTGACTGTACTTCCACCTGCTAGCCCAGGCTAGTTAGCATCCGCTACAACAACAATCATAAACATTGTGAAGCGTCAGTACAGTGCATTACAACAGCATAGTTTATGACAGGTTTATGTGACTCTGTTCCTCCCCTGCTGTTGGTCTACTATGAAGAGTTTGTTTCCAAAACACTACAGAAGCTATTAATTCATGTTCATAAATCATTTTTTTTATTATATCATATTTGTCAGATGTATCAGTGAATCTATACTTGTGTTGCTTTAGCTTGATTTATTTAATATATAATATGTTATTAATTTATAATAAAACCAGCATAAATTAAATTTGGTCGAGGATTATTGAGATAAGCAATTAAAAATAAATAAATAAAAAAAATAAACCAACTTTCAAATATTTTCAAAAAACGTGTTTGGTTGATAATTATGGAAGTAAGCAATTCTAAAAAACCATACTGGAATGTTTCCAAAAAGCCACTGGGGAACCTGAGGCCTGAGGCCTGCTGAAGAAACAGGAAGGTGGATCTCTAATGATCAATAACAAAAACACACAACAAAAACATACATTACAGTAAGCTGCGGAGATGAGCTTTTACTTGTCCTGGCGCCGTGTTATAAAAGCACCCAACCCAACCCTGCCAACCAACCCTGCACTTGAGTCTCTACTCTGCTGACCTGCGCCACAGGGTCAACACTAAAAGGTAAATGCAGACAGACGGATATGACATTGAAATCTCGATGTAATATGGCCATATGACCTACTAATATATACCTATAAACGATCTAAAAACATTTTTAAAACTTTTTAAAATTGAATACAGAAATTGGGGGAGAGGGGGGACCCCTCCACACACCACCTCTACTTTATTTGATTTTATAACTGCAACAGTACTCGCAAGATTTTGTGAGAATGTACTGTAAATGTTTACCATCTAGTGTTAACCTCGGGACAGGAGCAACCACAGCACATTCTAGAAGCCTGAGGAAAACAAGAAGGCAGGGTGGATCCTTACCTGAGCACAGGTAAGGATTACCTGTTGCACGCAGCATTAAGAGGACTAATGCTGGCACGCTAGCAGGCAGGTGAATATAGGGGCAGGACCAAACTCAGGTGAATATAGGGGCAGGGCCACCATAGATACTCTCACTCTGACTCTACCTGACCTTCTGTACACGATGATCTCTGACAAACACACTCCAAAACCTTCCAATAACGCTTTAGGAACGTGTTATTGTTCTCTTGAATCCACATAAGAAAGGCACAAACAAACTCCAAACCCACCCAGTTACGCTTTAGAAACATGTTTAGTAGTAGTAGTAGTAGTAGATTATAGTAGTAGTAGCAGTAGTAGTAGTAGTAGTAGTAGTAATAGTAGTAGTAGTAGTAGTAGCAGCAATAGTAACAGTAGTTGTAGCAGCTGTAGTAGTAGTAGTAGTAGTAGTAGTAGTAGTAGTAGTAGTAGTAGTAGTAGTAGTAGTAGTAGTAGCAATAGTAGTAGTAGTAGTAGTAGCAGCAATAGTAACAGTAGTTGTAGCAGCTGTAGTAGTAGTAGTAGTAGTAGTAGTAGTAATAGTAGTATCTCTGTTGCATGATCACAATGTTCACACTAAGTGCAGTTTGGAGGTTTCTAGCAAAGATTCTCTGTTGGGTTCTTAGCACTGGTGATAGCCTATGCCCGGTACTAGAGAACACTATATAATCTATAATTTAAGATATAATATAAGCTGTAATATAATCTCTTCAGCAGAAGTAGAGATGGATGGAGGGAACCCTTTGGGCTATCCCCGCTCCTAACTGAAGACACATGCCGCTCAGGATTAAATTACGTCACCACACAAACCTCCGCCAACGCAAGTAAGAGAAGAGAACTTATAATAAACCCCAAAGATAAACACAATCTAAGCTCACAGAGACACTTTTGTTTTGTTTGGTTTTGTTTTTATAACTCTGAGCTGGGAGAGACTGTCAGGTGCCACCCCAAATGGCACAAATCCTCCTAGATCAATCCTTTAGCTTTAAAACAAACAAACAAACAAACTACTCATTCATTCATTCATAAATCCCGGACAGCCATAAAGCCGTAGACTGATGGATGGCCAGTTTGACCCCTTTAAAGGTGATAATTTAGGCAGTGTTTAAGTAAAAAAGGTGCTTAGTGCAGGCCTAAATTAGCCTGGTTTTGCCTTCCTACGTAGCTCCGCTCAATAATGATTTTCCTCCGCAACTCCGTCTGGCATTCCGGCCATTGGCATCGTTTGCAGAGATCAATTCTAGCTTGCGCAAAAAAGCAAGCAGGATCGGGAGTTAGTTGTGAGAGGTAAAATCGGGTTTCTGTTGTTGTAGAGTTACTGTAGCTTATCTACTTCACGACCAAGCTGGTGCATAACGTTAGTGATTGCGTGAAATCAGATTTAATAGTTTTAAACTTCTACTGTTCACACCTCCAGCTTGCAATCGTTCGTCAATGGTGAAATGCCAGACCCTTGTGTGAAGCTAAAGCGTAGACCAAGGGGATGGCCAAAGCCAGGCTAGGCTGAAATGTAAGAAGCTAAGCTATTTTTTGGGCTTAAGCACGTGGGAGAATACCGGCCTTAGTGTGTTACTGTGTTTCATGGCCAAGATGGCTCTATGATCAAGAAGCACAGACACAAGGGTGTGGAGGAGACAGGCCAGAGAGAAGGAATACCAGAATGCTGATATGTATGAACACATAAACAAGCTTTGAACTTCCTGCTTTGAGAGTGAAAAAGATGTATAGATACTGTACGTTATACCACATGGTAGCGGGAATGTTGCTCCACCTGAGCTCAGTAAGTCGACTGAAAATTCATGGATTGGGTAGTTTACACTGCACACACAGATTGGGTAGTTTACACTGCACACACAGATTGGGTAGTTTACACTGCACATAGTTTACCAAATGCATGGATAACTCTTACACATGTCTCTCCAGTTATGGTGGAATTTAAACCAGGAAGACTAAAACCTCATTCACACAACGAATCATCACACATTGTCTGTAGCCATGTGTTGGGCGTTTGCAGTGTGCTGTGTGCATCAGTGTATTCACACACGTTTGTGGTCTGTAGCTTCTGCAGTGTGTGTGTGTGTGTGTGTGTGTGTGTGTGTGTGTGTGTGTGTGTGTGTGTGTGTGTGTGTGTGTGTGTGTGTGTGTGTGTGTGTGTATGTACTCACACACCTTTGTCGTCTAACTCTGCAGTGTGTTTGTGTATTCACGAATTTTCGACCATGTTTGATCACAAGGAGCACACATAAAAACGCATTGCATTCCATATATAATGGCATCTCGTCTGCGCCATGAATGTAATGTAAGCCATTCTCACCACACTCGGGCCTTGAACCTGCCACTCCGTCAACTACAACTAACCCACGGCATGGGAGTCAAACACTCTAACCTCTGAGCTAAAAACCCAGGCTTCTAACTAAGCAATCAGAAGCAGTTCTTGAAGGAGATTGGGTTATGAGGATTTACATGTATTGCCACCAGCTAGCCGAGCTAGTTAGCATCCGTTACACAGAGACATAAAGCATAACATAAACACAAGTAAGGCTTTGGTCTAACCCTGGGACAGGTGATCCAGGTGTTTAGTAGGTGTAAGTGGGAGTGTGGAAGTGATGTAACAGGAAGTGATGTAAGAGCTTACCTGGTCCAGGTGAAGTTTGTGGGCTTTGGGTTCCCGGCACTATCACACTTAAGCTCCGCCCCCTCCATCCCAACATTCCAGTCGTCTTTGAAGCCTGTGATCGACACGTCAGGGGGGTCTGGGAATACACACACACACACACACACACACACACACACACACACACACACACACACACACACAGGGAGTGAGAAATTGCTCATGCAGGTGTATTATAAATAGTTTTTTTTTTAAATCTGCTCATACATAAATGGGAGTTGTCATCTCTCTGTAAATACAGTCACAGACATGTGGTGGATCAGTCATAAGCGCTGCATCATCAATGACGGGAAAAACACACACACACACACACACACCACACACACACACACACACACACACACACACACACACACACAGCCCTAGGCTAAGGGTGTAGTCATGAAAGCCTGCCTGGAGCTGCTCTGGTGAAAGTATCAACTCTAAAACTAACTAAAAAACAAACTGTTTCCTGCCTTATATTTACATCTATGATCTGCATGGGGATGCTACGGTAAACCCCTCTAAAGTCACTTCCGTAAAGTGGAGGCGTATGCAGTAGACCATAAGTGTCTGTCTAAGTTCACAAAGTTCACCTTGAGTGGACAGTAATGCTCTACTATGACACAGCAGCGTAGACTGATTTAACCCATATGTTAATGGACACAACAGCGTAGACTGATTTAACCAATATGTTGTGTTGTGTTGCTGGACAGATCAGCTCAGACTAATTTAACCCAGAATCTGGGTTATTGGACACAGCAGCAGCTAGATTTGATTTAACCCATGTGCTGGGTTGGACAGATCAGCTCAGTCTGATTTAACCCATGTTGCTGGGCTGCATTTCTGACCTGTGTTGTCTTGGCACAAGCTTTGGCATTCCCAGACTGCAAGGGCACTTAACAGAATCACAGGACTGATAATTATACAGCTATTATACAGGGGCTGTTAAAGCTATGGAGTCTCTAGGTCATCACAACAGTACAGCACAGAGCAAGCTGAAGGGGGCCTCACCGATTGGCTGATTATGCACCATTCCATGCCAGAATTCCATTCCACAATTCCATTCCACAATACCATTCCAATACCATTCCACAATACCATTCCATTCCATGATAGCCACACTGGTATTCAACCAAGGCCATCACCAGTGCCCTTCACTGTTAACTGTCTGGTGTGTGTCTGGGTCAGGCTAGGCTAGGCTAGGCTAATAATAAGGCTAGCAGGGCTAGCATTTCTTACTGGCACTTTTGCTGGTTGTTGTTTTGGAATTTAGCCACAGGGGTGAAGAAGTATTTATTTTTTATTTAACTGTGGAAAAGCTCAACTCATCACCAACAGGAACTAGTCATGTGACTGTCTGGAAGCGCTGCGCAACACACTGATATACACGCTGACACATGTGGACACACACACACACACACACACACACACACACACACACACACACACTGATACAGTGAATCACCTTCAGAACCCAGCCCAGACAGCTGAAACACACACACACACACACACACACACACACACACACACACACACACACACACACCATGGGCATAACAGGATAGCAAACAGATTGACTCTGGCATTTGGCAATGTCTTTGAATACTGTGCCCACACACGCACACTACTGCACCAACGTCTGCACACACAACATACACACACACACACACACACACACTACTACACCACACACACACACACACACACACACACACAGTAGTAATGTAGCAATGCATGTCTCTCTAAAAATTTCAAGTACAGCCATTTCCTCCATCTCAAGGTCTTCAGCCTGTTAATTACCCGAGACACACACACACACACACACACACACACACACACACACACACACACACACACACACACACACACACACACACACACACACACACACACACACACACACACACACACACACACACACACCTCAGGGTACCTAAGCCGGTTGACTTACCCCAGGCACACACATACACACACACGCACACACACACACACCCACACACACGACACACACACACACACACACACCTCTCAGGGGTTTCAGCATGTTGAGTTCCCCCAGGCCGGTAGACAGGTAGGCCAGCATGCAGGTACATCTACTGTATGTCCTCAGGACAGACAAGAGCTCCAGCCCAGCTCCACTGGCACTCATTCATCTACATGTTTCTAATTCCTGCTATACTCTTGCACCACTCTTCCCCTGTCAGCTGCTGAATAATGGATGTGTCTGTGTGTGTGTGTGTGTGTGTGTGTGTGTGTGTGTGTGTGTGTGTGTGTGTGTGTGTGTGTGTGTGTGTGTGTGTG
>JAODXP020006177.1:50000-54717 GCA_027497455.2 Sardinella longiceps
GGTGTATGTGGCCTCATCAGACTCCTCTGCACTCAGGATGACTAGAGTGGCGTCTGTAGTGGGCTCCACCGCCTCGAAACGCATCTTATTCACAAACTGGGTGAACTCTGCAGGAGGGACACACACAGGGGCTTTATGCTAAACACATAGGCAACATACAGCATACTGAACTTAATCAACACAACCCTTTAATTGTCACATAAGACAATAAAAGCCATCTCTAAAATAATGACTGCAATGCATGCATAGTACACAAAGCACAAAAAGTTAGGGAACCAAAAAAAAAAAAAAAACCACACAAATTTCCTTGTATTTTTAAAGGTTGGATGATTATTTATCATTTCATCTATTCCTAGGCATTGGTAAGATAAAAATAGATTTCCAAGACAAAGCAATTAAAATCTTATACAACCCTAAAAACTCAAGTAATGCATTGATTGTTGCACAGCGTAAACCATTGTTTGAATACAGCCAACTGATATCACTAAGTGGTCAGTCAAGTTTCACTCAAGAAACTCTACACTTTACTAGTAACTGCCTGGTGTATCCCAAAGCCCAGTAGCTAACTAAATAACTACAGATGAAATGTTCTTAGTCTCAGATAATAGTGTATGCTTTTTAAATAGTGGATGGGAACTGTCCTTGAAGACTTTCCAGTAAGATGAAATGTTCTTAGTCTCAGATAATACTGTATGCTTTTTAAATAGTGGATGTGAACTGTTCGTTGAAGACTTTCCAGGTAAGATGAAATGTTCTTGGTCTCCAATAATACTGTATGCTTTTTAAATAGTGGATGTGAACTGTCCTTGAAGACTTTCCAGGTAAGATGAAATGTTCTTGGTCTCCAATAATACTGTATGCTTTTTAAATAGTGGATGTGAACTGTTCTTGAAGACTTTCCAGCAGGTAAGATGCTGTTTATGCTAAGCCTTTTATCCAGCAGATAATTTGTTCTACTTCAAAGAACAAAGTTTGTATAAGAGGCGCCCTGTGTGTGTGTGTGTGTGTGTGTGTGTGTGTGTGTGTGTGTGTGTGTGTGTGTGTGTGTGTGTGTGTGAAGGGCCATGGCTTCTTGGGATCTGCCTCACAAATGCACTGAAGGTGAAACACGATCAGGTAAGTGTTTTGTCAAAAACCATTGACCTCTAATAACACAGTGCAACAGAGCACACCTGTGTGTGTGTGTGTGTGTGTGTGTGTGTGTGTGTGTGTGTGTGTGTGTGTGTGTGTGCGCGCGCGCGCTAGGATGACTTCCCCACCCGGAGCATGAAGCAACTAGCCCACCGAAACTTCAGAAAAAGTGAAGACAGTAAACCGAATCCCACGCACGTCATGGGATGATGTCATCACATCTACCACTCTTCCTTATTATCATTTTTTTTATTTTCCTGTTTTTAGCGGGCTGAGCTCGTCTCTCTTCTCTCGTCTCTGCCCAGAGGGGTGATGAGCTCATGGGTTGGGTGAAAGATATCAGACATGGTGTCTGGGTCACTCCTCTATCGCACTGCCAGCTGGAGGAGAAGAATCACATCTCAACCTACATCACTAGTGTTGTCCATATATAAAGCGATGTGTTTACAATTCCGATGAATTTCTTTTATTATTTACTCTGCAGCGAGCACTAAAATATAAATATCAGATCTCAACCTACACTAGTTTAGTCCACATAAATAAAGCAATGTTGTGTTTATAATTTCCATGAATCATGAATTGACAGACATTCGAATTGGCCCAAACTAATCCACACATGCAATGCAAATGCAATCCAAACTTTAAAGCCAAAAAATAGCCTAATGTGGAACAAAGCCAAATTGAAGGGGGAGGGGGAGGATTAAATACACCAAGAAAAAAACTCTTGTAACCAAGGTCAGAATAGGTGAGGAATTAGCTGTGTAGTGTGAAGCTTTATCTGTTTTTTTATCAGTGCATACAGTATGTGTGTAATATCAGCCAACTTAGGACAACAGACAGATGGACTTTTCAATATTGAAGGATGACAAAGGGATGTTAAGTCTTATGGCGGTAATGCCTCCCCCACGACGACACCTACTGTCAAATAATTGCAGCAGATCGGCAGTGTAGGAGGGAAAGGGCTTGTGACGACTATCTTATTTTCCAAATACACTATGTGAGGCTGATAATGAAGTGCGTTTTTTTTTTAATTTATGTATTCTTAATGGCAAGTGTGTAAGCATGAACCGAAGCATGGAGGTCAAAACAAATGGAACACCCGCCCACTTCCAGAACTCAATTCAGGGAGTGAGTGGGATACTCAAGATTATTGCTCAAGAGCCAGTGGACATTCAGAAACAGCTAAATGATGACAAGTACAGTGGCTACAGAGAAAACAATACAAAATGTTTTCAACCACCATTGCCTAAATATGGACACACCCCAAGACACCATTACAGAGGAAAAAAAACATGTTTAAACATGTTATGTACTTGTGATAATTTCTTGGATTAATACCAATGTCTGGTTAAAATCTCATGTCACTAGTAGTCCAATCAGACATACTTGGAGTGAAAAAAAATGTTGACGCTTTCAATACTTCCCCATTGAATTCTATACAGATGCAGAACATTTTGGAACCCAACCTCCACTAGTATGACAGAGATGGTTTAGAGAGAGATAGACAATACCAGCACTCTCACCTTTGATTGTAAAACGTCTCTCCATCACCTTCTTATATAGGTATATAGGTTTGTGTCTGTGTGTGTGTGTGCTAACAAAAGATTTGTTATTCTTTGGACAGAGTGTGTGTTTGGGCACGCTCACCTACAACAACAGTCAACTAACTTACTACACTTGAACTACTGAACGTTACTTTTATCTGTTTTGTTACTGGTGTTGTCCTTTTTGTTGTGCTGCAACCTCCCTGCAACTTCCCTACAACCTCCCTACAACCTCCCTGTCTCTGAGACAAATTTCTCCATGGTGGAGACTAATAAAGAAACCTAACCTAAACCTAAACCTACTTCACTTACTTCCTTTCTTCAATCTTTTCTTTCTTTCCTATATAGGCATAGGTTTGTGTGTGTGTGTGTGTGTGTGTGTGTGTGTGTGTGTGTGTGTGTGTGTGCTAACAAAAGATTTGTTATTCTTTGGACAGTGTGTGTTTGGGCACGCTCACCTACAACAACAGTCAACTAACTTACTACACTTCCTACTTCACTTGCTTCCTTTCTTCCTTTCTTTCTTTCTTCCTTTCTTTCTTTCTTCCTCCCTTACTTCTTTCTTTTGAAGGGAATCTGGTCTGTGCATTTATCCAAATCATTAGAGTAGATCAGTAGATATGCAAGCACACACACACACACATACACACACACACACACACACACACACACACACACACACACAGGTGCTCACCTTTCACCCCCTCGGTGAAGTGGTACATGATGATCTGTTCTTCGCTGCCGTCTGCCTTCGTTCGACTCCATTCCACCTGCACCACCTTATCTGTTCCATCATATCGGCACGGCAACCGCGTCTGCGCTTCTGTATTGGTCCGCATGGGAAGCACAGAGGAGAGGGGCTCGGCAGACTCCCCCAACACACACACCACTGGGGAGAGAGAGAGAGAGAGAGAGAGAGAGAGAGAGAGAGAGAGAGAGAGAGAGAGAGAGAGAGAGAGAGAGAGAAAGAGATGGAGGGAGAGAGATGGAGGGAGAGAGAGAGAGAGAGAGAGAGAGAGAGGGGGGGAGAGAGAGATGGAGGGAGATAGAGAGAGAGGGAGAGAGAAATAGTGAGAGAGAGAGAGATGGAGGGAGGGGAGGGAAAGGGCGAGAGAAGGATAGAGAGAGGGGGGATAGAGAGGGAGAGGAGAAAGAGGGGGGATAGAAAGAGGGGGAGAGGGTGAGGGAGGGAGAGAGAGAGGGAAAGAAAGAAAGAAAGAAAGAAACAAAAAAGACAGAAAGAAAGAAAAAGATGATTACATCAGCAGGGTCAAAGGTCAAATGTAACTGAGCACGTCTCTGCACATCCTCTGACTGAAAGAGATAAAACTGGAAAACCACACACACACACACACACACACACACACACACACACACACACACACACACTTCACCTGCAGAAATAACACAAACTTTTCCACCTATGCCCATGGCCCACATCTCTGACACCTTTCAACATCACACACACACACACACACACACTGAACCACATCCGATTCAGATCAGTACCAATCAGCGCCAAGCGCTTGGGAGTCGGCCACGATACACACACACACACACACACACACACACACACACACACACTGCTGGGGAGTCATCCACGGCTTGGAGTGTTTCCCACGCTCACACTCAGGTTCCGCTGCATGAGCCCAAGCGTGCCAGAGGCTGCGCCCTACTCACACACACACACACACACACACACACTGCATCCATGTCTGCGCCCACTGCATGTGCAGTCTTGTCTGGACGCTCAGCCAGGAGAGGTGGTGACAGACCTGTGAAGAACAGTAGTGACTCCAGGGAAAAACTGTTAACGTCTTTAGCTAAGCACCACACACACACACACACACACACACACACACACACACACACACACACACTCACTCTTCACTCAAACTCTACAGTTTCAGCACTCATTTTTTGCCCTCAACGGTGCCTTCCAGACGGTGCTGCCTTCAAGGCACTACTCCCCTCAATTTAGGGTTAGGATGAGGGTTAGGGTTGAGAGGGTTAGGATGAGGGTTGAGGGGGTTTGGGATAGA
>JAODXP020006178.1:0-53622 GCA_027497455.2 Sardinella longiceps
AAAGTAAATAAAATATAAGAGTTTGTAATTTTTTTTCTGTTGCCACTGACCGTTGTAGGTAATAAATAAAAAAAATAATAAAATATGAGTCGCCGAGTATTGTAATTATTATAGTAATTTAGTGCCATCTACTGGTTGACTGATGGCACATAAAAAAAACACAAAAACTGTGAGCCCAAACGTGGCACAAACCAAGAAAAGGCGAAGGAATAACCAATAATCTTGCATAGTGAGGCTTTAAGGAAGGGTCCGATCATCCATTCATTGCTCCTTTACTGGCCTAAATGTATCATTCTCCAACATTTACGGAATAAAAATTCTTGTACATTAGATGGAGAAGTTGTGGTTTTACTAAACACAGCCAGCAAACACATGAACCAATTTCCTGATGCAAAGTGTTGACAACATTAAGTGTTAAGGAGTTTTTAAGGACCTTAATAACAACTGAAAATAAAGGCATGTGTGTATTACCTCTGACTCTAACTCTAAATTTCCCTCCCTTACTTGGATTCCATGTTCTATGATGTGTATCACTTTTAGGTAGGCTATCATATTACCCCCCACCTCTGGTGTGACGTCAAGAGTGAAAATGAAAGTACATCAAACAGGGAAAAGGGAGCCAACAAGCAACTAATCTAAAACATATGACAAAATACCTTACGGTGTTGCAAAATACTGTAGGTGGTCAGTGTGGACACTATGGCTCTGTACAAACATGAAGCCTTCTTTCAAGCTCGGGAACTGACTGATTCAGAAAAAAAGAAAATTGAGAAGTACTTCAAAATCAGGAGGAGGTCTGGAGGGGGTGAATGTGGACCTGTGGAGAAAACAACTGATAACACATACATGATTTCATTTCTGGAGCAAGAAGGTGAGAATCTGCATTTTTTACATAGCATGACAGGGAAAAGAACATTAAAGAATTTCCCAAATGATGTTTAACCCACCATACATATGATTTACTCTGTAAGTGCTGAAATTAAACAAATATTTTTCTTAGAAATATTTTGTTACATTAAGAATGTTTTTTTCTCTCTAAAACAAACATACCAAAAGCTCAGCAAAGAGTTTTACAAAAAAAGAACACTCGATCGATTTGGCTCCTGGACAGATTTGCATCTCACTTTCGGGAAATGACACACCCAAAGAAAACAAAGATTCTACTGAGAGCAAAAAGGTTAGTAATGGTACACATTCATTGCCATTGTACCCAAAACTATCTTAAACCTCAACCTATCTGTATTATTAATATATATAGTTTGTGGATTATTAAAAATAAATAGTTTGGCATTTAACATTTTGCACAAATAAGGCAACTAATGTAGTCTGCAAAGACTAAAATCAACTGAAGAATCTTGTTAAGACCCAGAATGAAAATGTAACAATAGCTGACTTGATAAACCTGTTTCAAAGAATCTAAGTCAAAAGCAATTTGTATATTCGTTGTATAAAAGTTGTTATACCAGTTGTCCAACCAATTGTTTATATATGCAGAGGAAATTCATTGTGGTTAGGTGTAGAGATGGGGGTGGGGCTCTCTGGTGACGGGCGATGTAGGTGTGACCTGATAACCTGAACTGGCACACATATGCATATACAGTTTAGACAAAAAGTAAGGATATTTGTGTTTGGTATATTTTTCCCTTGCAACTATGCTTTTTGGCAATAAATCTTATGCCTTTGGGAAGCCTGTTGGAACGGAATAGGCTTTTGTTCATGGTTGACTGTAATTTGGCTGTTTTTGATAATTGCAGCAAAAATGTTTGTTTAATGCAGTGGAATTATAATAGTAAGTGGAATCTGGAGGTAATGTTCGTGTAGCTATCAGAGTCAAATCTCTTTTGTTTAGTTGAGTTTTGTGAAGAAAAAGTCTCTCAAATGACAAGAAAAATTAAATCATGAATCTGTCGCTATTGTGTTTAGGTGCTGCTGATTTAGAGGCAATGAGTGAAAGGAATATAGCTAAAGACAGAAAGATGATTGACCGTATTAACGTTAACCAATCAAAATTGTTGGTAGTCGATTTAGAAAGAAAAAAAAAAAAAGGTGATCTCTAAATTAGCCATACATAGACAATGGATTAGACACTACTACAATTCCAAATCTTTCCGAGACGTTTTTGTGTGAAATGAACAAATAATTGCCCTCACTTCATTTTTCATTACTATTCGTAGTAAACCAATTAAAACATTTGGTGCGAGGTTACAACCTTGACTGCTGCCTCTTACGCATTCTGTCTGCTTGATCGTATTGTAGTCTATCAGGAAACATTTAGCTTAAGATGGGCTAAGCTTTGAGAAATACATTTCCACATTTTAGAAGTATAATCAATGGTAACGGATAAGGTAATGGTGATCTTTCTTTATTATTGTTATCACTACCTCAAACTAAAGCGCCGTCATTTCGGAGCTCTTTCATTTTCTTTCTCTGCAATGTTTCAAATACGCTAGACAACCGCTTTTATTTCTAAACGCGATCACCTTCTACCCAAACCATTTCCAAACTAAGGAGGCATTTGCGCTCCGATTGCATACAAGCAGAACCCGTTAATTTATTAAAGTTACTCTGATATGGGCGCATCAGCACTGCATTTGTGGGACTCTTTCGTGCTGTTGAGGATTTAAAAATATCAGAGGTGGCCGGGGCAGCTTGCGTGTGTGTGAGCAGGAGAGAGAGAGCGGCAGAGAAACAGCCGCCGCTCAAAATGTTATTTCAAATAGCGCAGTATATAGCCCATGCTATGCTAGACTAATCGGTTAATCGATTTTAACCGACTAATGAGCCTCGGTGATCGGTCAAGGAAAAGTTTAGTCGTCGCCATCACTCACTAACCGCGTTGTGTTCTGGTGCAAGGACTGAAGACACTGACGATGATTTCCAACAGGCACTTTATTGCCTTCAATAAAAGAACAAAATGCACATATGAAGCAGCAATCTTCAGTTTTGGGGGAAACCTCTCCCAGCCAAGCATACAGCAGACTCTCTTACTTAATATTAGTTCCAACTAAATACAATAAAATTACTTTTAAAATGAAAAGTCTCGCATTACGCTATATGCAAACTATATGCATTGAATTGCATCAAATAAACATACTGTTTACAACAAAATATTTCCTAGAGTGGTACAGGGAGTATGTAGCCTACCTTCACTAAAAGTGAAGCACTCATGCCAGATGATGTGCTATGCTGCAAACATCTCAGCAAGCATCTGAGATTGCACCCATTGGAAAGGATTTCAGAACCAAGTTGAAATGGCCGAAACCAATCAGGAGAGAGTAAGACCCGCCAGGCGGGTTTTTTAAAGACGTGAGGTAGCTCATCTCTTACATCTCTTATATCTTCTGTATATTCTGCGACTTATATCAATTATCGATTATTGTGCCAATTATGCCACAGATACTGATGTTTATGTTTGTTAAGAATAGTTGAGAAATTAAAAATCATGTTGCATTATGGGATGCAGTGTCTTGTCTTGGGTTGGTTTCGAAGTGAGTGGTTGAAGTAAGGTGACAGACAAGTGTTTTGATCAATTATATGCAAAGAATTTTGATGACATCCAGTCTTCTGACATAACACTCCTATGAAGAGCTATCAGATGGATGAGTGCAGATGCTTGCAGCATAATGAATCATCTGATGTGAGCGAGGCTAGCCTCCACTAGTGATTCTGAAAAGATTGCCTTTTTAGGCCTACATGTTTTCTTCATCTGTTGACATTAGTAATAGGTAACTCATAGAGTCAGATGACCAGTTACAAATATCCAAATTTTTTTAGAACTTCAAAGAGAACCAATACATTTTGTTCCATGTATTTCCATTAAGGTACTGATAAATATGCCAATTTATTCAACTGACATGCATTCTCCTTAATTTGCCCTGGTGGAGAGCAGGTGAAAGTACTCAAGATGGATCAATATCTGCTTAGTTACCTGAAGGAGAATCCAAAAGCACAACAGGACCTTCAACAGCGCCTCTCACAACTATGCAGCTCATTTCACATCCTCCCAGAGAAAGAAGAGATTGTTGTGGAGAGAGGTACTGCTCAAGAAGGACTAGGCCAGGAAAAATGGGAGAACCAGTTTGAAGATGTTTACTTTTACCTAATGCAAACTTACACGTCCCACTTTGAGGTGGACCCCAAAAAACTGAAGATCCTGCAGGACAAAATTTCTTTGTGCACTGGAAATGTGTGTATCTATAAAGAGACTGAAAATCTGGGTGTGGTGATTGGAGAGAAACATGAGGTAGAAAAACTACTCCAGATGCTAGAGACCCAACAAATGAAACGTCAGGTTTGCAGCGATTCCATTGCTACTGTGGTAGAGTTCACACTTGTGAAGGACGAGTTAGAAAGAGAAATAAAGGCTTCTATTCCAAATGTCAAGATCAGCCAACAGGGAAATGGGACTCCAGTGTTGGAGGGACCAGAGGCAGAGGTAGAGGCTGCCTGCACTAAACTACAGGAGCTGGTCAAGAAGATCCGCCAAAGGAGACTCCAGTTACCAGGCCCACTCCTCACTTTCCTCACTTCTAGTGGAGCCATGCAGCTGTATCAGACACGGTTCCAGCAGAGCCTGAGGAGTCCAGTGATGATTGAAGTGGCGCCAGACCTGATCCTGTCCAGTCTTAGTACCGAAGCCCTTGAGGAGGCAGCGGCAGCTTTGGAGAGAGACCTGACAGTGGAGACTGTGATCTTGGAGCAAACAGAAACAGAGTCTGCAGGAATGACACCCCTAAGAGAAACTTTGGATTGTGAACTTCAGAAATCTAACCGCACCACCACTAGGGTCAAGCTTAGTTATGGCACACCTTCACAATCTGACCCAAGGATGGATGTGCAGCTAGTTGGATACCAGCAAGATGTTAAGCGCCTGCATCAATTATTACTCAACTACAAGCACAACCAGGCAGAAATCTCTGACTTTATGAGTCTACCCAGCTCAGCAGTGGCGGACCACTTCACTGAAGTACTGGAGCTACTTGGAATAGAGCATAGGAATATCAGAATGATGCCTACACATTCTCCATCCCCTAGTGTGCAGTTTGCTGGACCACGTCAACTGGTCCAGGAATTTCGCAGAAAACTGACTTCAAGCCTTGTGTCTCTGATCACTAAAGACTTCAAAGTAGAAGGACCAGGAGTACTTCAGTACTTCCAGAGTGAAGGACAGGAAAATATAGCATTGTTGGAGCGCTCTCACAATGTCCATGTCTTTTTGCTGCCAGATCAAACAGTAGCCAGTGCAGTAGCTCTGGCTAGTCCCTCTACAAGTGCCATCTCCCTTACTCCAACCAGTGCCCAAGCTGGTTTATCACTAACCCCACCAGACTACTCAAGGAATAAAATACATCTTGAGGTTGTACTTGGACAGCTAGAGGACCAACAGGTAAGGACAGAGTACCAAGTTTATACTATATTATACAATATATACTGTACTGCATTGTTATTATATATTATAGTGTATGTAAAGAGACACCGGACAATGTTCTTGCTGTTAATTTACCAACCTCATAGTCACTTTCATGATTAATGGCTCATTACGGGGTAAATGATGGCTCTCGGGGAAGCCTCTAACGTTGATGTTGTGGTAATCCCGCTGAAATAACCAAAATCGCATTTATTACCAGCTTGTCAGACAACGTAAGGCACGGAAATTATCATCTCTGGTTCATACTTTTTGGTTTGCAAATGAATTAACATTGATTGTTGAGAATGTAAAATGTAGTTGTATTTTTTTTATAATATTCCGGAGACTGTTGGTGGAGTTCCAGAGAAAACCGCAGTCCTGCCTGATGTCCCTTTAAATGGATGATTATTGATAGTCTAGTCCTGTTGTTCCAGGGCAACGAGTCAACAACAGAATGGAGAGTAGCCTACATTTTCTTAGGTTCTCATGTAGAAGTCAAGTCGGTAAAAGTCCTGCAGAGCATAACATCAAATTACAATGTACTTAGACTGTGTTGTTCCATGCAGCTTCCTTTTAATTTTGACACAAATACTATCTTATGATTCCATGAACTGCTACAAAATTACGCATTTAGCTTTGCGCACTGCAGGACTTTTACGGTCTTCCCAGGAAGGTGGCATCTACAAAATTCAAGGAAAGGTAGGCTACTCTAGTGTTCTACATAATGGTAGCCTACTCTGCTTGTAAAGGTTACAGACTCGGGAAACTTGCGGACAGATTGATTCACAATGGATTTTGCCTTTGCTTTTGAGAAACCTTCCATTAAAAGCCTTGTGAGGTCGCAGTGCAAAGAGCCAAAGACTACAAGTAAAAATCAATATTGTATACCTCCCCAACATTAATAATGCCTTATGATTCAGGTTGATGTGATGGCTGCTCCAATGGTGGGTAAAAACTTAAAATCTACCAGAATTGGAGGAACATTAGCCCAAAAGGCTGGAGACCAATTTCAAAGGAAGTTTGACCACAGTAGAAAAACTCAGAAGAATCTCAAGGCAGGAGATGTTTTGGAGGTAGAGAGTACTCCGGCACTGGGATGCCAGAAGGTTTTGATGATTGAATGTTTACCATGGGATGCTCTGAGAGGAAATAGTACAAAGGTAATGGTCTGTTAATTAAATTAATGCATTTCCTCATTGACAACACTGATTTCAAGTTGGTGTATACATACCTGAAAGACATAAATCTTTTCTTTATTAACATAGATTTTACAGTATGTAGCTGAGAGGCCATACTGTAACATATAATGTATAGTTTGGCCACGATGGATAGATCCTATTAGCCTGACATAGCCCGACCATAATGCGAATGTTCATCCGTATCCATGGTCTGGGAACGGTCCTCTGGGGCGTGTCTACATCTGTAGAGAGTCTACCGGCCAATAAGCAAAGCTGATTAGACGAGCTGTCCAATCGTTTCAAATCAGAAGTGAATGCCCTCCCCTCCGCAGTATAATCACGTCAGGTTAAAGAACCTGAACAGCAGTATTATGGTCGGGCTATGTCAGGCTAAGATCCTATTGGCATAATCTTGAAAAGCGCCTCTAGCGTTGTGATTGGTTTCCCCCCACCAAGGTTTAAATGTTACAGTTCCTTATGGCTGATCTATCAACATAGTGATAACTGGTACACAGACAAGCTTTTAATTCTGTATATTCAATGTTACTGGAGGTTTATGGTGCAGACATAAGATAATTCAAATTGTTGTATTTGCCAAACATTGCAAAGCGTTTTCAAAACTGACTAAATGGGGTAAAAAGAGAAACCAAACACAATCTGTCTGTCTGTAAGGTCTGATTTGTGTCCGCTCTCCATTACAGGCACTGAGCTCTGGACTGAAGAAGGTCCTAGAACTGTGTGAACATCAAGCTTTTGTCTCAGTGGCTTTTCCAATAATTGGGCCGGGGCTAGTTCTGAACATTCCTGCAAGAGAAGCTGCTAAGATTCTGACAGATGAGATTGGGAGATTTGGACAGTTAGGACCAACAACCTCCCTCTCAACTATCCGCATTGTTATACAACCAGACTATGAGGGTTCTTCAGAGGCAAGTCTGCATACCTTTAGTTTGTGAAGATTCAAAAGGTATTTGTCAATACAATCAATGATTTGAAAAATACATAACATTAACTGAACAGAATTATTATTCCCAGGTCTTCCGAGAAGTATGTAGGAGATTAAATTCATATATGGTGGATAATAACACTGGTCAAGGCAAGTGCATATAAACAAAACAAAAGGAGGGACTTTGTGTTTATTAGATTATTTCTCAATGCCTTTTGGCCGTAAATCCTATACTGTTGGAACTTGGAAGCCTATTTAGTTCTCTCTCCATTTGTGAGCCAACATGCATTTGTGGAATGAGCTGTGAAACTCACTTAGCACTGCTGCTCATCCACCATTTGAAACTAAACAGGCTTTCCAACACTGGCAAGAGATTTATTGCCAAAACGTACTGTTACCACAGCTCTCATTTACTGTTATCAATTTTACAAGTCATGAGTCAGTTTTTTTTTAACCATTTTTTGTTATTCCACTCATAAGTGATGTTACTAGTTCAGTATTAGTTATATTCCAATTGTTCTAGCTTAGGATTTCAGCCCAACTGAGTTTCTTTGTCTTCTGTATATAGCTGTATTTCAGTCTCTGACCACTGATCTGGACGAAATCACACTAACAGTGAGAGGGACACAGCTTCATTTGGTATTTGCCGACATCACCAATGAGACCACAGATGTTGTGGTGAACACCACAGACTTCCAAAACCTTGATTCAGGTATTCAGTATTGAGGCAATTCAGTCAATACTACCATAACAACTTCAGTCACTGCCTAATAAAGCTGGTTATAGTTTTGCCTTTTTATTTCTTTAACCACAAAATTAAATTCCCTAGCTGTTTGCAAGGACATCTTGACCGTGGCAGGTCCTGAGGTTCAAAGAATGCTTCAGACAGGTGAATTTCTCTCTGATGTTCTTTGGGTTAAGGGCTAAATCAACAATACAATATGTAAGAGTTACTGTACACAGGAGAAAGTTAAAAGTAGGGGACAAGTGTATTTGGCCTAAATCAGTGCATTATAGCCATTATATCGGTCAAATATCTTGTGGTCAGTTTCATGCACTGATGAAGACATTATGTTTCAGTGTGTAAGCCCATTTGATTAAAGGCTTATTAGTTGGAAGCAAAACAGTGTGCTGTTTTCTTTTTGAGAACACCTGAACATCAACATTTTAAACATTTTTGAAGGTTCAACAACTCAAACACAAATTTTCTATATCTTGTGGTTACGCACTTTCATCATGGAGTAACAGGCCGATTATTGAAGTTCCAAAGAAAATTTGATTTAGCGGTTTGAATTTGTAATTCACTGACTACTGTTTGTCATAAAATGGTTAAACTTTATGCATGGAAGTCATTAGGTCATAAGGCTACAGCCTCCCTAAAATTTTCTCAAGCCCCTGACATAGCCCGCCCATAATACGAATGTTCATACGTATCCATGGTCTGGGAACGGTCCTCTTGGGCGTGTTTATATCGGTAGAGAGTCTACCAGCCAATAAGCGACGCTGATTAGACGAGCTGTCCAATTCACCTTTGGCTAAGCCCCGCCCCCCATTGTTGACATTCCAGACTCCGACATTGCTTACTGAAGTTGCATAGGAATATAATGGGAAACAGTACGTCTGTCTGTAAAAATGAACAACTCGTGACTTTTGTGCAGACCTAACAATATGATTACAATATGCCTGTATAGGCGAAAGCCAGTATGACATCGAGGGATATGTTGCAAAATTAAAATCTGGCTTCGTTGAATGCCAGGAGATGGAAATTCACTGATGGCTAATGTTAGATTTAATTGCAATGCTTCGTTTCATTTGGATCAGGATGAAGGATACTATCTTGTAACAAACAGGTGACAAATAAATGATTGAACAGTTAAGTAGCCTACATCGTAACATTAGTGTCTCTATATTTTAGTCAACGTACGGTAAATAAATTATTTCCCTAACTGTTAAGGTCGACCATGCTGCTGCTGTTAACCCACGTTAGCCCAGTTTAATTTAGGCTACAGTGCTACATGAAGTTCATGAACAACTCCGTTTGCTCTGTTGATCCTTGATCGCTCACACCTCCACTTTCACATGGAAAGCACAAGCCTAAGTCCCTTTTAACTGTTTCTACAACCACCAACACGTTTCTACCGAAGATCATTCATATTTGTCCAGACGAATCTCCCTCTCTCAACACTGAAAGTTAACAGTGATTAGCAAACTATGCTAGCGATATATAAGGGTGACGGCTGTGTTTGTTTTCTTTAAGTGACACGAATGTTATCTACAACGTTGACGTGTATTAAGCCCATTAAGTAGCCGTAATTGTGTATTTCACATTGAATGGACTGTGTGACTTAATCCACAGGCATGTTAGTTTGTCTTGTTATGGTTTAGTTGGAGCCGTCTTCTAGGGAAAGCCAAAAGGTGGGAGCCTGGAGCAATTAATTTAATTAAAATTCACGTAATTTACAAAGATCTGAACGAAATTGACATGGCATTCCTCACATCAGTGTTAAATCAATACAGTCCATATAATGTGACCATTCTTCTATATTTGCATCTCTATAAATCTGAAGAAATACGGAGAAAATTCAAGGCTCCTAATGTAAGTCTATGGGGCTTACGCCAGCGAATGTCGGACCCCTGCCGGACAATGAATCATTCTGAACTCCAATTGGTTTATCTGCGTTCGATGGGCGGGGCTTAGCCAAAGGTGAATTGTTTCAAACCAAAAGTGAATGCCCTCCCCCCGCAGTATAATCGCGCCAGGTTAAAGAACCTCCAGACCATGAATACGGATGAACAGCAGTATTATGGTCGGGCTATGTCAGGCTACCTCCAGCCTGGACTGTAAAAAGGAGATAAAATGGACTTGTATGCTAAAGAAAAAAAGAACAAATGCTTACTTACTGGTTCTTTGTTTATCTTTCTCCAGCCCAAGTGAAGAGAGGTGAGATCTTCACATCCTCCTCAGGCTCTTTCCCCTGCAAGGCCATCATGCATGTGTGTGGGCAAAAGGATCCAGCAGTCATCCAGGATCTGGCCAGGGATATCCTGCTGCTCTGTGAGAGGAAAAAATACCAATCAGTGGCCATTCCTGCCATCTGTGCTGGTCAGTAGATGGCATATCTGTGACTCTCTGTTCTGTTTGTTTAGATTTAATCGGTAGACTTGGAGATAAATTGTAAACAATTCATCTGGTCATATACTTGTCTGCAGTAATATTCTGTAAGGTAGTGTATTTTGATTGTATGAGGTATGAAATGCTTTTCTGGAGGACTTTCTACTATATTGCTTAAAATGACATTCACACTTCAATTGCATCCAATTGATTAAATGCTCAAACACAAAAATATAATTTGTCAGTCACATGTGGAACTAACAGGACTGAAAAAAACACCCTCCTGTAATTCTACCTGTCAAAATGATTGCATGGTGATGTCTATCCCTACCCTCCCCATTCGTTCCTATACTCTAGAGGCATGGTTTCAGGGGATTCAACTGCCTAGCTTGCTCAAATCATTTTTCCAGGATCTCCCTACCTTTAAGCTATATGTTGAGATGAAGTGTAAAGTTAATATTTCAAATAATTTACATGGAACATAAGATGGCTTTAAAGAATAAAAGTAAGGAATTTAATTTATTTGTAGGTACTGGTGGAGTGGATCCCCATCTGGTGGCAGATGCCATCCTCAATGGTGTGAAGGAAGCCCTGGTCAAAGACTTACAGTATCTCTCTACTGTTCGCCTTGTTCTGTTCAAGATCAATGTTTTCCAGGAGTTTAAAGCCGCAGCCCCAACTATCATGGGTGTGCCTTCTACCTCAACATGTGAGGATAAGTTAGATCTTTGAGTCTCTTTGGTTTGATTTATCTTTGTGTGTGTGGTTGGCTGGTTTAAGCAGCCATATTTGCCTTTTATCACCTTGCCGGGATGAATTATTATGTTTAATGCAGCTCTTAATACATTTTGTTTTGTATGCTTCCCTAGTCCCTGGTCTTTTGAGAGCTCAAAGTCCCATTCAGACACCACCTCAGTCCCTCAAGCCTGACTTGAGCTCCTTCTTGGTTCCTTCACCCAATGCAATTTGCAGAGCTGACTTCATACTCATGGGCACATCCGTGCAGAATGTGTCCAATGTCTGTGCTGAACTGAAAAGAGCCTACACTTCACACTGCTCCCAGCACACCTTCACTCCTGAAGCGCTGGCTGGCCTTTCTCAGTCAGAGGTGCAGGATCTGACCAGTAGGTTTACCAACCTCGGGGTGCAGCTGGAGCCATCTGGGCAAGGAAGTGGGGCTGGCGTAGTGGTGAGGGGGCTGAACGAAGGAGTAAAGGAGGTGATGAATGTCATGCAGGGGCATTGCTCCGCCAGGTGGCGGAGAGGGACCAGAAAGACCTGTTTGCCCATGTGGTGTGGTGCATTATGGGGCAGAGGGGGATTGGGAAAGGTTTCCCAAAGAGGCCAATCAAAAACTGGAGAAGAAAGACATTAACGGAGGTGTGATGGATGCCCATGGCTGCCTATGGAGTGTAGATCTCAAGAATATGAAAGCAACCGCCACAGGTTTACGTCGTGTAACTAAGATTAAGAGACTGCAGAATCTCCCAGGTAAATAGAGGGATGGATCCCCTTGCTTAGAAAAAGATGAGATATAAATGTTAACTCGTGCAAAGCCAAAGAACATTGTAATCAAATTTTCTTTTTCAGCTATTATGCATTAACACATTCCATGTTTTCATGGAATTCCAGATTTCAGAGTACCTCTGTACTGGGACAGCCTTGATGCCCAAGGGACACTGCAGATGATCGCTCTGGAATCCTCCTCTACTGAGTATGACCGGGTGAAGCAAGACTTCAAGAGAACTTCAAAGAAAACTGTTCTCAAGGTCACTTGGAACATTAATATGCCGTAGACCTAAATAGAATATAATAGATGCTGATTAAATCTGACTTTGTGTACTGTACTATATTTTTCTTGCTACCATTTACAAATGGCTTTATCTGGTAAGAGATTTACAAAAGTGTTCTTATAAATGAATATAATTGATAATTGGTTGGACACAGTGGCGATTTTAGGCCATTTTTAGGGGGCTCAAGCCCCCTAAAATTTAGCTCAGCCCCCTAAAAATCACGGACCGTTTTTTTTTTTTTTTTTTTTGCGCACGCGAGCGCCAAAAAAATTAATCGTGGGTCACAGGTTTGCTTTGGTATGGGTATATCTGATGGAAGCTTTGGTATGGGTATATCTGATCCTACAATGGAGTATTTGGTATCAAATTAAGGCGAGACACGGCAGGTGAAAACATCGATTTTTCATGACCTGGTCAAATTTGAGATTTTGTGATAGTTTACATCCTAAACATATAATCTTTCACGTAGTTGCACAAAAATTGTTCAAATTACACATTTAGGTGTTTATTTCATTACATTTTGTTGACTTGCGCATGTAAATTTTACCGGAGATTCACTAAAAGTTAGCATTCTTACGCTTAGTTTCACATCGCGAGTTCTGTCATTTATATTGCATGCCGTGGCTCGTTGGAAAGGTCTAGTTCCCAGGATTGACGTTGTGTACTCCAAATATGGATATTTCCGCTGTATAAACCACCAATCGTGAATTTGCATAGGTCAAAAACTGACTCTCATTGGCTGAGCTCGAAATCCGACCACGCGATTGGTTAGAACCCGTCACGTGGGATGCTCTGACGCTTCCTACTTAGCTCAGTGGCAGTGCCTATCGCCAATCTCCTCGCAGAAGCGCAAGGATTTAAAACTTCTAGACACTAAAGTTGACTCTGGTAAAAACATCTAAAGCACATTAAATCAATAAAATGGTTCATGAAATGCATTTGAACAGTATATCATTACGTACGACACCATAAAGAAACCCTAGAGTTCATGCAGCCAAAATTGAGTGACTATCGTGAAACAGTAGCCTGTTTGTTTATACAATTGAATGAAGTTGTCAGCAGACTTTTTGGCCAAAATGTGCTTGATATAACCTGCAATTTAACATCGATGCAAAGAATAAGGGGTGTTATTCCCGTTTGCACATCAAGGGCAGTGTGTGAGAGGGTGTCAAGTACTGCAGAAGTGTACATATTGACGTCTCCAAGTGGTAACGTTAGACACACGCACGCGAGGTCATTTGCCCTTGCCAAACAATAACAACGACAAAAAAAACTCCACGTGTTCAATTTCAACTTGATCAGACACATGCCAAGAGAGCAACGGGCATGAGAATTCTGTGATAATAAATGACTCATACGAAACTATTAAATTGGCTATTATATAGGCTACATTTAGAGGTTCACAAAGAGTTGTGCCTCTTATTCCCAAATGAACCAGCTGATCCTAAGTCTTAAACATCAGACAATGGGTCAGTAGCCTATTTTATGAAGCTGGGGATGTGCACCTGTTTGATTTAGTTTGCTCTGGTTTTATTTTAGCCTAGATATTGATGCATTGGGGGCTGGTGCTGAACTAACTAGATGAGAAAATGAATGCACCATAGCCTACAAATAGTAGGCCTCTCTTCTCAAGAAATTTAAAATGGTTTCTATCTTGAGATAAAATATTCCATACAGTAACATATAGCTAGTAAGGACACACAGGTACAGGTTTACATATAATATGATATTAGATATGGTATATAATATTACATTATATACGATATTGAACACACACACACACACACACACACACACACACACACACAGGTACCCTATGGATGTACTGTACATGCACAGGAAATAAGCAGGTTAGGCCTAGTCAGTTCTAATCACATGACAAAATCATGTTTTCAAGGAGATGGTTGCTCTCAACACATAGCCTACCCTGGTCATGAAATAGTGAAACTTGCGTGCTCATCATGAATTAGTCATGCTCACAGCCGCATGGTAGGTGTAGGCCTATTGAGTGTTTCTTAGGGGGCCAAGGTCATAAAGCTGACAGTTAGCCTATGCTGTGCAAAACAGGGGGAAAGCAGGGTTGAAACAGCAACCAGTATAGCTATTTGTATTTTTAATACAGTACCTGTGTCTCTGCCATGCTGGTGGTTATGGAAAAGTTGTGGTTTCAGAGCATGTGGCTATGAAAGCAAGAATGATGATGCTCTCATCTAATATCAGCTAATATTGTCCTGTCTACCAATGTGAAACTGAGGTGTAATAGTGTCAGTCCAGACAAAATGGTCAAAAGACACATAGTCCATATAGTTGTACATGTAGACTGTGAATTAACCTGGGGGAACTAGGCGGCTGTGCATAGGTTGTATTCTGGCAGTTCCGATGCCAGTTTGTGATATTCAAGTGATGATCTTCAGTAGAAGGCCATGTTTATATGATGTTTTCTAATCAATTTATATGTGTTTGAGATGTTATACTGTGAGACACATAAATCTCAATATGATTTGAAGACATTTTTATGTGAAAGTTTTGGCTTTTAGAGGAAATCTGTGGAATTTAGCCATACAAATCTTTAAAGGCCGTTTTCTCAAAATGAGTTTTTTCACACACTCAAAGCACGAAAACTCCACTTGTGTACCACCTACATAATCCAAACTTTCCAGTCTTATTCCCAACTATATTTTGAAGATTTTTACAGAAGGATTTGTTGATATATTTTTCTAAGCTTGAATTATATGACATTTTATGTCTAAAAATAGGGCGAAAATCCATTTTTTAAGGCCTTCGGCAGTATTTTTTGATTTACTGAAAAACTAAGTGAGATATCCCTAATCCCCTCTGTAATTTTTTTCCAATTTAATATATTAACAAGATTAAAAAATAATTTTGAACCTGGCTTTTTCCAATTTTGAGTTTTCGTGCGTTGAAAAATATGCAAATTAGCGCATATTTAATGAGCGTTAGCCTCATTAGCATATTCAAACATTAATTTTCAAAAAACTTCCAATACATTTTTTTCTCCTATTTATGTGAGTAATCAACTGGTAAAGTTTCATGGTGATATCTATAAGTTAAAATTTTTACCCTATTCACCTGTAGTGTCTCGCCTTAAACTAGACAACCAGACGAATGCACTGGTACCGCTTGTGATATACTTGCTCGGCAATACAGGGTTCAATTTCAGTTTAAAGATCGCCCATATTTTTACAGGGAACTATCTTTATCAGGTGGCTTAATTGGCTGCTGGGTTCCATCTAGTAACCAAGAGCTCAAGAAATAAAACAAAACAAAACAAAACAAAACAAAAAAATACTGGACTTTATAATAGACCTACAATTTCAACAGATACATTTTCTATTACCCAAATATTCTATTACCAAGGGCCATGCCTGTGCAATAGGAGGGGTGACAGATAAGGTGCCTGTTGACCCAGGACATCATAGAGGTTAGGACTACCCCTGATAGAAAGCAATATGATGCAGCCTTATTGCACCTTCATTCTTCTTTGCGCAATAAACTAGGAATAAAATATTAAAATACATGCTCTCAACTTTATTATTATTTTTTCTTTTGATTCTAAAGCTATTGGAAGTCATAGGCCTATAGGTGGCACAGGTAATAACTGAAACTACAGCTTAAAAGTATGATAATTAGCCTGAAAGGCAAAGAGCCTACCTTGCTCAAGAATCTAAGGCATGGATAGTGAACTGATACGCTGGAAAGAATCTAGATGGATTTTTCTATCATTCCATTTCAAGAATGAAGCCTATGTTTGATTTACAGAGAGCCAATGACAATTACAGTAGCAAAGAATCTAATGCTCCTAGAGTGAAGTTTTCCCTTATCATTCACATTTCACCAGAGAAAATAAACAATCTTTTCTCATACAGTAGGCCTTGTATTATTCTTACTTACTATTACCATGGAGCTGAACATATCATTCAAGCAGGGCTATCATCCTCATTATTGCCAGTATTGCCCCGGCAATACTACTTTTTAGAGCAACATCAAACTTCAAATCTCACATGAAGTGCTAAAGTAATAGGATAATTTTAAAATATAGCCTATATAGGCTATAATAACCTGTTAAAATGTACCAAAATGCAGGAAAAAAACTTCTAACTAATCCAAAATTTTATGGGGAGTACCCCCAGACCCCCCAGTAAGTCTACCCTACTTTAACAAAAAAAAAAATTATATATATGCCATCTTTGATTCACAACTGCTGGGTAGTCCTATTCTGTGACATTAGCAATATGATGTTCATGAAAAACCCAATTCCTCCTCCACCAGTATGACCAGCATTTATAATGAGCCTACTGTAGGCCTACGTCTCATTTTAGGCTTATCACCATGAAAATTTGCCAACACTACTTTAAAACATGTGATGGCACCTCTGCATACAAGTTTTTACAAACATTATTTAGGTCTTATGAAGTGACAACATTACAGGGGCTGCATGTCAGTGCTTGTGGTTGGATCGATTTCGTAGCTGGTTGTTATGATTAAAAATGCGTAAATCTAAGCATTGGAAAGCATGATGTTCAAACCAGGAGCCTCTATCAACTCTGGGGGCTGAGCCCCCCTAAAGTTCAGAACCTAGAATCGCCCCTGGTTGGACACTCTATACAGAACAATCAATCAATATATCATATATTATATGAGTATCTGTGTGTGTTTGTATTTTCATTCCCAGATCCATCGTGTGCAGAATGTGCACCTACGTCGGGCATTTGAGGTGCAAAGACAACTACTGGAGCATAAGAACGGAGCCCCTGTAGGGGCCGGGGAGAAGATGCTCTACCATGGCACCACTGCCCAGGCCTGCCAGTCCATCATGAAGACTGGATTCAATCGTAGCTTTGCAGGCCAGAATGGTATGATATGAATGCCGTTATAGCAGTTTTGTATGTGGTCACTCTATACTAGGAAAGCTAAAAAGTCAGATACACTATGATTTAATTTTTACAATACATTTGTGTGACTTTGAAGAGGAAGAATGGCTTTGATCGTAGCTTGGCAAGCCAGAATGGTATGGTATGAATGCCGTTATAGCAGTTTTGTATGTGGTCACTGCTAGGAAAGCTAAAAAGTCAGATACACTATGATTTCATTTTACAATACTTTTGTGTGACTTTGTCACATAGGTATCAAAGAGGGCAGGGTGGATGTGATTTCTATTGGTCATTGTTGCTGCTTTTTGTATAATCTGACTTTATTTTAAATTACTCTGATCAAAGGGCAAATTGTCTATGTAGTGCTTGAGAGATTTTTTTTTCATTCATCCTTTCTTGATCCATCATTTTCTCTATATCTTTTCAGCTACTAGATATGGTCTGGGTACATACTTTGCCCTAAATGCCAGCTATTCTGCTGACCCCACCTACTCCCGCCCTGAGGCAGATGGCACTCAGCACATGTTTGCTGCTCAAGTCCTCACAGGCTTGTACACATTGGGTCAGGCAGACATGAAGGTTCCACCACCCGTGTCTACTCAACAGCCTGATGTCCGCTTCGACAGCCTGGTGGATGACCAACAGAACCCAAATATGTTTGTTGTTTTCCATGACAGTCAAGCCTACCCTGACTATCTCATTACATTCAAATGATTACAATACTGAGAAATCACATCATGCCTTATTATGATGGGCAGTAACATAACCTTTAATTAACCTGATTCTTATTCAAATCTATCTCAACACATCTATGCAGTTGTAATCACACATAACACATCTATGCTATTTTAATCACATCTAAAATGACTATTCAAAAGCTGGTTAATTTGTTCCTAATAAATTAATTTACATAACTAACATGAGGTACAGAAATCGTAATGAGTTTGATTAAAGAGTTTTGATGAAAAAAAAAAGATAATCTATTTATTGTACAGTATGTGTGTGTCCTCATTGTTATGCTGGGTTTCTCAATTAAAGTTATAGGTTGTAGAGGTTGTAATGAACCAACTCTCCACTAATGAATGAATGGACAATTACTTTTTGATTAATTTATTATTATTTATTATTTATTATCTATTTATTTATTTATTTATTTTTATTTCTTATTATGCTTTTAAATTAATTTCATATGCCCAGACAGAAAAGTCATATTTGTCAACCCTGATTGCCACCTACGATGACACCATCGTTTCCATCGTTTGACCACCATTACCATTGTGATAAATATAGAGCAGGGGTAACCTCCCCAGCCCAACACCATTATACTTTACTCCCTGTCTTGCCTAAAACCCCTAACTCATGCAGTGTAGGCTAACAAACAGATAGCCCTACTTACTTGCATTTCTTACTAACTATGAGCTTGGTGTTAGCCATGCCCTTTGTTCAGTTTTTCGTTTCTGAAATTCAGATATCGAGAAATTATTTCTGTCTGGAAAAAAATCAATCAGACCTTGATTGATAGTCTGCAGTTTTGTTGCATTTACAATACATCACTGTTTGCTAATGGACCAGGAGGAAATGCCTTCTAAGAAAGCAACTTCAATGTAGCAAACCTCAGATGTAGGAAATGATAATCAAATGGGATTGTGTCAGAGTATATGGCCAGGCTAAATTTTCTGAAATCTAAGCCGGGAATCGAACCCAGGCCCCTGGAGTGCAAGTCATTTATCCACTTTTCCAAAGGGGATGAGGACTCACATGCAGAGTTGAAAACAGAAAAGTGGATTTCATCTGTTTAAAGCTCAGAAGAACAACACCAGTGCAGGGCAAAAGGGGGAAAAAAATAAATCTGACAAAAAGTGAAACAAAAGACTGGCACAGTCCAAACAAAGTATTCAATAAGAGCAGACAAGCTCAAGGCAAAGACAGGAACCAACAAAGCACTTACTGGGACATAGGCAAAGACTCAAAAGCAAGGACTGACGACGTAAAATCAAGGACTGAGAACTGAACACATCACATGATCACATGACAAGACAATTAAAAAAAATGGCAGGAATATATGAGGGGAGGAGATAAAGCAAACGAAAACAAAACCACAAGAAGCACATAGGAAAACACAAAAGGCAACAATGAATGTGGCGGCCAGTAGAGGCCAGAAATGTCCCAAAATTTTGTATGTGCATTATTTTTCTATATCTCATGTCATGCCTTGTCGTTCATTATCCCTTATTTATGAATGCATTTAGCCTACAATGCTCTATGACTACTGGGTTCAAAGAAAGTGTTATGCCGTTTCCGAAAATGCCTAGTATTTGACTACTACATACTGCTTGTATACTGATCTCTGCAGACAGCAGCGTGTAGCATGCAGTACATGACAAATATCACAGGAGTAGTGTGGGGCTTCAGTCAGGTAGAGCACCTGCAGTCAATTATTTAATGAGGTTCTGGTCATGTGGTCAGTAGGCCATTTTCTGCTGCTTGCATATCATGCTGCATACTGGGGAGTAGTATATGGGGCTTAACCACTCGAGTAGAGCACCTGGAGCTAATTAATTAATTGTGGGAAGCAGTAGTGTGTGCTGCACTGTCTGCTGGGCCACAAGCAGTATGTAGCACATGTGGCATAGCAGTATGCCATTTCCGGAAATGGCTACCAAATTTCCTTATTACTGTAGCTCTATACGGCACTTGGTGAGTGATCAACAGCCCTAAGGATCTGTTTACACTGGATTTCTCCTTTAATTTTTTTTTCCTTGTTAGGCTATGTGTCAGAGAGGGAACCCAACCTCTGAAACAACACGAGTCTGTCCAGAAGATATAAATAAATGCTGCTATTTATTTATTTTTATATACATTTTTTGAGGTATAGGCCTATAGCCTACCGGTGGCAACAGGGGACTCATTCATAACAACCTACTTGAACTTTAGAAACAGGGATAATCCTTGAGGCTTGTTGTGCCATTTGGCAAAGATTGCAACCTCTGTGCATAGGCCTACCCCTCCCAACAGAAAGTGATTGGCCGAATGCGTAGGGGTGCGCCGACTAGAGGGTAAAACATGTGAAGGAATCGCTGCTCTGAGATAAACAAACAAAAAAAAAGAAGCAACAGCCTAAGCTACATGCTAAATATAACAACTGCTTACTAGTTGTTTGGTCCGTCATGGCTCGAGTCAATGAGCAAAAATGAACCAAATTTAGTCCCTATGAAAATGAAACGAGCCTCTTGTTGCCCCTTTAAAAAGACTGTCCAACCGGAAATAAAACGAAAGTGAAAGTGTTTGCAGCTGACTCGAACTAGAGCGGATAGACCTACACGTCGGCATTTTGTCGTCTCTATCCTATTAAAGCAGTCGGTAAGTAGATTCTTGTTAATTTAGTAACTGTAGGTCTACTTAAGAAGAGTTTTTGTCTCCAGTGTTGAACTGAAAGAACTCCAACCTCTGTATCGAAGTGGCGCGCATGAAATCGGTTCCGCTTCCAATGCAGCTGCTTGCTTGGTCATGTACTAGCCTGACGTTACCTATTTGTAATCATTTTTGGCCTACAGGCACAGGGTAGGCTAATGTAGGCCCATCTTAGATTCAGAGTGTGAAAGGGCAGCCTAATTTTAGCTTAAGCGTATCAGGTTACATGGAGCCCCGGTATGAAATGACATAGCCTATAGGCCTACTCGTCGAGTGATTTTATACACCACGACGATGATGTATGTATTGATAGGGCTTGACAGGCCCCATTATGGCTAGGCTACACGCTAGGCTTATTCAAGAGCTGACATGCAATGTTGGCTAGTCTGTTGACATTGTCTGTTGACTTTTTTTTTTAAATTAAAATAATATTTATTAGCTTATAATAATAATAGTTTGCTTCTGAACGCTGTCCTTGTAGCCTATTTTGAAAATATACCTTGCACAGGCTCATGCTGAAATTACAAAGAAAGATCATAAATGAACAGGAAAAAGTCTGTGTTTTTGATGTGCGTTAATGGCCATTCAGAGGCAGCCTAAGCAGTTGGCATAGGTTATGGTTAATGTTTGTTAAAATGGTTAACATGTGGGGAAAACAGTGTAGGCTATTTAGAATGGATATGAACCTAAAGGGAAGAATAACAGCTAATTATTATAGCTATGCTCCAGTGGTTAAAGTGGGATTTGGCAAGAGGGGGAAATGTAATTACATTTTTGCTGATATCTCATCATTGGGAACATGCCAGAACAATATAAGAATCATGATTTACTTTATAAGTGGCTCCTCAGATAAAGTAATAAATAAAGTTAAAAAAAAATCAGAAAAAGTAAAACTTATGCCACTTATACCACTTCCATTTTTCTGTTGTTGTTGTTGTTTAAGGTTCCAGATACAGAATCTTTTGAGTTCTTATCAAATGAGGAGCAGATCCACCAATAAAAGACGACATACAGAAGACTCGAGTGAGGGGCCACCTCCAAGCAAACACATAAAAAAATCTTGTAGTCTCCCAACTACAACCATGGACCACGGAAAACAAAGGACATAGGTACTTTAATTACATTTATTCAGGATTTAATAAAAAATACTAAAACTATTTATTGACTCTGTTACACATATAAATAATAGGCTATTCTAAAACCATACCAAGTTAACATATACAAGCTGAGAATAGTCCAGAGTCCTGAGGCAAGTTGGACAGTATTTAGGCTAATATGTAAGCATATTAAGTTACAGTAATTTCATAGTATTCCTACCAACTATACTGTACATATACACAAAGAAATGCCTTTTCAGCTCAAACCTAGAATCACCTCAGCCTGGGTGGCACAGTTGCAGGTAAACTAAATAAGTCTCTTCAGGTGTTGGCAGGGAGCTTTAAGCTATACTTAATGTAAACTTACTGTTCTTGCTGCCCAATTGCAATTAAATAATGTTGAAATGTTTGTTAATGTAGTGGGGATGAAGGTGGAAGAAATGCAGAAAACCAGCAGCCACCTGAAACAAATAACGACAACCAAGGAGGCAGTGAGGTATTGTGTTTAGAAGGAACCATTGCAGTAGCCTAGATGTAATATCAAAAATATGAAATGTAGTACAATGTTTACACTCATTATTCACATATGGTATCTCTTACTTTGGTCTTTTACTACAATTGACAGGTGCAAACAGATGAAAAGACATCTGCTGGTAAAGTGTTTTACCCAGTAATTCTGTTATTGTTATTGTACATCAATGCCAAGATTACAAGAGAAATGTATCACTGTATGCAGACAGTAAATGTTAATGCTGGTATTGTGAGTGTTGCATCTGTGTTTTTCAGATGAACAGATTCCTATCTGTATTCCTTGTCCTGGGCCAATCCAGTTCACCTCAGTACAGCAGGACTCCATTTCCCTTGCCTGGGGACCTCCTGTAGGACGGCCTGGACCCCACAGATTCAAAGTAACCTGGAAGGGCGGAGGAACCAAAGATAGCAAAGAAGTCACAAGTTCTAACATGTGCATTGATAAACTGTTACATGGGGAGAATTATGTGTTTACGGTAGCCACCTTGGGTGAAGACAACAAGCAGAGTGAATTTGTGTCAGCGACTACTCACACAGGTAATTTTCAGTTTTTTTACTCGTTGAAGGTATTTAAACTGATCATCATCAAATTTAAAGGTGAGATAGGCTGCACTTATGTGTAGACACACACACACACACACACACACACACACACACACAAAAACACACACACACGTACAGATAGAAATTGAGAGAGACTGAATCATTGCTTTTTAAAGCATTTCATTTTTACGGTAGGGATCCCTGAACCACAAGAAATAAACGTGAAAATGGAGGGAAACTCTGCAGTGGTGACATGGATGATGCCAGAGAGACAACCTCAAGCTGGATATGTGCTGTCCCTTTGGAAGAAGACAGATGAGACTGATAAGGAGGAGTGTTTAAACACCATCAAAACATCATCTGAAAAACATACCCTGACTAATCTGGATTTTAGTCAAAACGTAATATATGCCATCAGAGTTTCTACAGTGCTGAAAAATGGCTGTCAGGGCAAAGCTACAACATACCATATTCAGAGAGGTACTGTAAAGGTTAAGACATTTTATTACACAGCCTTTTATAATGCTGTAGAATGCTCTACGTCTGTAGAACGTTCTACGGTCTGATATTTCTCGATAACGGACTGTTGCAAAGTATACTAAGTATTTAAATCCCAGAGTTAATGATTTCAGTGTCTGACCCAGTCGTAATTGCGTCAACAATGGGAAGAATCGCATCATTATAAATCTGTCACCCAAACACACATAACGATTCTAGCCGCGACTGAAACTTGCGACTAATCATGACTACTCATGACTACCCATGACTGGCCCGGACGTTCCATCGTATCAAAATTGGGGTTAATAATCGGTAGGTCTGTTGCCAGCTTTAGGAATACAATTTTATTTTTCAAAACAATAGTGATATTTTCCCAGTCAATTTTAGAAAGTAGGCCGATCCTTCTCCAGCTGCAGATTCAACATACTGTAAGACTATTGATTCCAAACCAACTTAGGCAACTCTAGTTTCCTCAGGAGACTGCCTTAATTGCTTATCCTCCCCTCTGACATGAGTGTCCCATAATATGTGAATTCAATTTCAAAATGTATTTTTCATTCAGATGTCCCAGATCAGCTCAAGGTGACTGCAGTGACACCAACGTCTATTACTCTCACCTGGAGGCCACCGCAGGGGATGGAACAGACTCCCCAGTGCTACCAGATCTCTTACAGTAGTGGGAGGGACTGAGTCAGAGCCCATCTTTGCTAATTCATGCTGTGCAATCATCAAAGACCTGGAGCCATGCACTGCCTACAGTGTTAGTGTCTGTACTAAGCTTAAAGACGGGGATTTGAGTGCATCTATTAAAGAAGACGTTATAACAGGTGAGAACAATTGTTATGTCTGAATTAGATAGATAGATAGATAGATACTTTATTGATCCTCAAGGAGAAATTTAATTATGCATTTTTGCTATATTTGCTGGCAGCATTGTGAATGGAAATAATGCTATACATTATGTCCTCAAGATTTATCGTCAACAAATCAGATTCTGAGAGTCAAAATCAAATAAAATGGCTGCTGTGTGTTTTGTCTTACAGTTGTACCATTCCCAAAGGATATCTCAGTTGTTTCATCGACTCCAACATCTGCTCATCTAACATGGAGTCCACCACAGGGGATGAAACAGACTCCACACCGCTACCTGATCTCTTACAAGAGTAGGGAGCCAGAGTCAAAACCCATGTACACAAATTCAAAGTCAGACAGTATCCTCCTCGAAGGCCTCGAGCCCTGCACTAACTATGATGTCAGTATTTGCACAGAGACAGAGAACAGGGGAATGAGTAAACCTGCTGAAACAGTAGTTTACACAGGTAAGAAGTGTGCATGCATGCATGTTGGAAGGGTCTTTCTGGTGAGACGAGCGTCTGTGTGTGTATGTGTGGGGGTGTAGAGGAGATGGGGTAGTGTGCTGTGCAGGGGAGTACTGGGGTACTTACTGACAGCATTGTATGACTGTGTGTGTGTGTGTTGGGGTGGTGGTGCAGTGTGTTATGTGTGTGTGTGTGTGTGTGTGTGTGTGTGTGTGTGTGTGTGTTGGGGGGGTTCTACACCCAGTCTCATTTTTTCTTGACTGATGTTTGTGACTCTTGTTACCTGCTTAGAAAAGATGTATTTTGCTAACTAGTAGCATTATTTGCTGGTGCTTATGTATGCTATAGTCCAGACCTGGACAAACTATAGCCCTATTTACCCTACCACACAACCTCAGTGGAGCTGAGATTCAGGGTTTGACATTTATTCTCACCCCTTTAAAGACACATCACAACCAATGTCTTTAATATATATTTTCTTTCTCTCTCTCTCATAGCTTTTCCAGTCCCAGAGCAGTTCAAAGTGGATCCAGTGACTGCAACATCTGCTAAACTCACCTGGAGCCCACCACAGGGGATGGAACGCATTCCACACACCTATCAGATCTCTTACTCTCCTGTCACATCTCTGGGCAGTAGTAAGCCTGAATCAAAGCCCATTCATGCAGATTTATGCCATACAGTCATCAGAGACCTGCAACCTGACACTAAATATAATGTCAGCATCTGCATGAAGATTAACGACAGAGTGATGAATGAAGCTGCAAGAGCAGAATTTCGCACAGGTGAGGGCTATAATAATGGTTAATAGATTACTTGGAAATTATTGTTGAAATATTTCTGAAAATTGACTTGGTGGAGTTTGCATCTGAACTCTCAATTGCCTCATCACTACATTGTAGTTGTTTTCTGACATTGTAGGCCATCTGGCAACTTCCATGCTGTAGATCCAGTAATTAAAATGTACATTGTAGCATTCCCAAATTCAAACATATTACTTAGTGCCTTCAGCTCCTTTTGACCCCATCAGTGTCATTGACAATTAAAACACAGGGTGGCCGCGCATCCTTAAAAAGTCTTAAATTACGTTTTTCTGTATTAAGGCCTTGAAATGTCTTAGATTGTCTTAAATTTTAGTCTTACGGGTCTTAATCTTAATTTTCTAAAGAATTTCATAGAAAAGTCGTCATTAAAAGTTTTTCTTAACTTCGTCATTCATGAGGCGATTATCCTGCTCACGACGCACAGGTTTCTAGCCTAGGCTACACTGTGATACCGGTTGCTATATGCGCCTACTTGACATATCGATGTTGCTCTCTCTTGGCTCATCGTGCGCAGTCTTCAGGCAAGACACAAATATAGGATCCTATGGACAGATGTAAATTTAGTGACAAATGGCTAGAAGATCTCAAGTTCTCGTGGCTGGAAAGGTATGTTCAAAGACAACAGTGAAGCTTGTTGTGTCTTTGCGCTGTGCTAGAAGAACTTTAACAAGACGCACGCAGTGGGCAGGTATCACACGCTCACACATGGCTTTCCTCGTGCAGACTTTTCATCTGTGAGTTCGCTAGTCTATATGAAATTTATAAATCATTTATGTTTACATTTCTATGCCCGCACATCATTGCTTACATTCGTTTAGCACGTCAGAACACACCTCCCGAGCACATGTGGTTACACGCAAATATACAGTGAGGCAAGTCATTATAACAAAACATTGTGAAGCATCCAATGTTCTGAACTTTATGATCAATGTATTGACACTTATAATATGAAACTTTTTCAATGATATTCATGAATATCATGATTATATTTGGGATGGGGAAAGAATAGGCTATCTCTAAATAAGGTGGTTTATAGACTACTAAGGCCACACTAATAAAATTAATTGGTTCTCAGATTTTTTATAAAAAATATTGAGTGAACAAGTGAAATAAAAATAAAATTAACAAAATGATCTGAAGGTAAACTGGAGGGCAAACACTGGCCTCGCAGGATTCCCCTCCACAGGCATGTTTTCTCTAAAGTGAAAAGGGCGATTTGATTGGTTTTTCATGCCACATGGATGCAACATGCAGTCTTCAGTATTATAGAAATGATACTGGATGGGTTTGATCAACTGTCTCTGATTATAGCCATCAGCCACTGTGTTTTTTTAGGTTCATGTGAGTTCAAATTCGATTTTATCGAAACTGAGAAAAATGACCTTAAAGTTTTCTTATTGTCCAGCCAATAGTATTATAGGTAGGACATTGAAAATTTGCTAAGTAGTTGTCATAACTATTACAATTATCAACATTATTTAAAAATGGGCTTAAACATGACCCTTGACCCTTATTTGGAAGTTACTAATACTCTGCTGTTGCATTGCCTACAGATCACAATGGGTCATACCAAAGCAGAAGGCATTAAGTTCTATTGGCTGTGCATTGTTCAGCTGCTATAGGCCTGTTATATGATGACAATGATTAACTTATTTAAACATAGTGATTTGGATATAATTAGGGTTAATATGTATGTGTAATATTTGAAGTTAGTACAGATCTTTATCACCTGTTTACTGAACAATGACGCTTAGCCTATTAGTAGCTTAATAATAAAATGGATAGGTAATACTTGTATTTTAATTCTGACATCAAACTGGACTGCTGTTTTAAATTACATATTCTAACAAGACCAGGTAGTCTATTTTACCCTTTCATAATGAATTATCATTTAAACAGAATGAAAAACGATTTGCATTCACAAATCCTTGTGCAGTTATTCTAGCTGCAGTAACTGCACTTTAATGCATGGCTAAACACAGACGTAAAAAATGTTTTGTACTTGCAACTTTAACCATTTTAGATAGCTAGCTAGCTGCACTAATGCATGACTGGCTTATCCAAGCATCAGGATCTGAATTCGCATTGTGGATTAAACTCATCTGTCCTGTACAATGGATTTTGTTGGTTACAAGGAAAGGTAGGGAAATTGATTTCTACTAGGCTACTTCTGCTACGATTGTGAAGTATTGGTGTTTGTGAGCTTGTCACGTAGATTTCCTTAGGGCTGTCAGTTAGCGGTCACAGGCAGGGATAGTGTTACCAGCTTCATTACAATGAAAACATTATTTGTATGCTTTGATTTAAAGCTGATTACGCCGGTTTTATTATCACCATTGCCTTTTGTTGCATGTAGGTTACGTTTCCCTGAACCACAAACTACCCTAAACCACCCTGAACACCCCCCCCACACACACACTCTCTCTCTCTCTCTCTCTCTCTCTCTCTCTCTCTCTCTCTCTCTCTCTCTCTCTCTCTCTCTCTCTCTCTCTCTCTCTCATAGCTGTTCCAGTCCCAGAGCAGCTCAAAGTGGATTCAGTAACTGCAACATCTGCTAAACTCACCTGGAGCCCACCACAGGGGTTGGGAAACATTCAACACTGCTATCAGATCACTTACTCTCCTGTAACATCTGTTGGCAGTAAAGATTCAAAACTCATTGATGCAGATTCATGCTGTCCAGTCATCACAGACCTGCAACCTGCCACCAAATATCATGTCAGCATCTGCGTAAAGCTTGATGACAGAGTGACGAAAAAAGCTGCTACAGCAGAATTTCACACAGGTGAGAACTACAGTGTGATAATAATACATATCCAGTAGACTACTTGGAAAGTATCACTAAAACCATTTTAATTTTTGCATTTTTGTAACTAATGGACTTGGAGGGGTTTGTAGCTGAACTGTTCATTGCATACACTGCAATATACAGTATTTTTTCTGGTAATCCAAAAAGTATAAAATCACCGCAAGCGAAACGCGTTGTTCACAGACAAAAATAAATCAGCAAAGCGCAGTTCCAGTGTGTGGTGATTTTATACTTTTTGGATTACCTGATGAGAAGCTGCAGGCTGTGCAGAGGGACATCTAACATATACAGTATTTTTTCTGTTTGATTTACATCACTGGACCACATCGTAGTTTTTATCTTACATTGCAGGCCATCTGGCAAATCCAGCTCAGAGCTCTTAGGCTGTAGATCCAGTAATCAATAGGTGGCATTGGCAATCCAAAAATATTAGGAGACCTTCAGCCCACACTCCGGAGTGGAAAAGCACAATGCAAATTCAGTCCACTTACCATTTCACCACCGTTTACTGTTTTACAAAACATCCTACAGTAGTTTGAGTAAATGTTTCAAAAACATCTGCACAACCTCAGTACAGTGGAGCACATCAGGATGTGACATTTATTCTAAATACACAAGTTTGCCAAGTCACTACGTTAAAGACATATCACAAAACATGTCTAATTTTGTGTTTTTTCCATAGGTGTTCCAGTCCCTGGGCAGATCAAAATGGATTCAGTGACCCCAACATCTGCTGAACTCACCTGGAGCCCACCACAGGAGATAGAACACATTCCATACTGCTATCAGATCTCTTACTCTCCTGTCACATCTCTTGGCTGTAAAGATTCTGAGTCAAAGCCAATTTATGCAGATTCATGCAGTAAAGTCATCACAGACCTGCAGCCTGACATGGAATATAATGTCAGCATCTGCATCATGATTAAAGACAGGGTGATGAATAAAGCTGCTACAACAAAATTCCGCACAGGTGAGAGCTGCAGTATGATGATAATAGAGATTTGCATTTTTGTAACTAATGGACGTTTTCATCTGAACTGTTCATCACATACACCTCACAATGCATCATATGACATTACTGAGCTGCTACAATTATGTACACTTTTAGAGTAGTTACAAAACGTCCTAGTTTGAATAAATGTTTCAAAAGCATCTGCACAACCTCCGTACAGTGGAGCACATCAGGGTGTGACATTTATACACACGTTTGCCAAATTACTAATTTAAAGACAAATCACAAGAAATGTCTTTAATTTTGTGTTTTTCTCATAGCTTTTCCAGTCCCAGAGCAGTTCAAAGTGGATCCAGTGACTGCAAATTCTGCTGAACTCACCTGGGATCCACCACAGGGGATGAAACACATTCCATACTCCTATCAGATCTCTTACTCTCCTGTCACATCTCTTGGCAGTAGTAAGCCTGAATCAAAGCCCATTCATGCAGATTTATGCCATACAGTCATCAGAGACCTGCAACCTGACACCAAATATAATGTCAGCATCTGCATGAAGATTAACGACAGAGTGATGAATGAAGCTGCAAGAGCAGAATTTCGCACAGGTGAGGGCTATAATAATGGTTAATAGATTACTTGGAAATTATTGTTGAAATATTTCTGAAAATTGACTTGGTGGAGTTTGCATCTGAACTCTCAATTGCCTCATCACTACATTGTAGTTGTTTTCTGACATTGTAGGCCATCTGGCAACTTCCATGCTGTAGATCCAGTAATTAAAATGTACATTGTAGCATTCCCAAATTCAAACATATTACTTAGTGCCTTCAGCTCCTTTTGACCCCATCAGTGTCATTGACAATTAAAATACAGGGTGGCCGCGCATCCTTAAAAAGTCTTAAATTACGTTTTTCTGTATTAAGGCCTTGAAATGTCTTAGATTGTCTTAAATTTTAGTCTTACGGGTCTTAATCTTAATTTTCTAAAGAATTTCATAGAAAAGTCGTCATTAAAAGTTTTTCTTAACTTCGTCATTCATGAGGCGATTATCCTGCTCACGACGCACAGGTTTCTAGGCTACACTGTGATACCGGTTGCTATATGCGCCTACTTGACATATCGATGTTGCTCTCTCTTGGCTCATCGTGCGCAGTCTTCAGGCAAGACACAAATATAGGATCCTATGGACAGATGTAAATTTAGTGACAAATGGCTAGAAGATCTCAAGTTCTCGTGGCTTGAAAGGTATGTCCAAAGACGACAGTGAGGCTTGTTGTGTGTTTGCGCTGTGCTAGAAGAACTGTAAGACGCTCGCAGTGAGAAGGTATCACACACTCACACATGGCTTTCCTCGTGCAAAAAATGGGCTTAAACATGACCCTTGACCCTTATTTGAAAGTTACTAATACTCTGCCTTTGCATTGCCTACAGATCACAATGGGTCATACCAAAGCAGAAGGCATTAAGTTCTATTGGCTGTGCATTGTTCAGCTGCTATAGGCCTGTTATATGATGACAATGATTAACTTATTTAAACATAGTGATTTGGATATAATTAGGGTTAATATGTATGTGTAATATTTGAAGTTAGTACAGATCTTTATCACCTGTTTACTGAACAATGACGCTTAGCCTATTAGTAGCTTAATAATAAAATGGATAGGTAATACTTGTATTTTAATTCTGACATCAAACTGGACTGCTGTTTTAAATTACATATTCTAACAAGACCAGGTAGTCTATTTTACCCTTTCATAATGAATTATCATTTAAACAGAATGAAAAACGATTTGCATTCACAAATCCTTGTGCAGTTATTCTAGCTGCAGTAACTGCACTTTAATGCATGGCTAAACACAGACGTAAAAAATGACTGGCTTATCCAAGCATCAGGATCTGAATTCGCATTGTGGATTAAACTCATCTGTCCTGTACAATGGATTTTTGGTTGGTTACAAGGAAAGGTAGGGAAATTGATTTCTACTAGGCTACTTCTGCTACGATTGTGAAGTTGTGTTGGTGTTTGTGAGCTTGTCACGTAGATTTCCTTAGGGCTGTCAGTTAGCGGTCACAGGCAGGGATAGTGTTACCAGCTTCATTACAATGAAAACATTATTTGTATGCTTTGATTTAAAGCTGATTACGCCGGTTTTATTATCACCATTGCCTTTTGTTGCATGTAGGTTACGTTTGACTGGTTAGCTGTAACCTAGCTTAATTGCTAGTTAAAACCACCGTAACACTTCGTTCAAGTTAATTTGATTCAGATATACTATAATAGAGAGTTAATTCACTGTCAGAATTAACTAAGTTCTGCTAATTAAACAGGAACTTTACTTTGTTTGGCAGCAAGCTGGGTGTAAGTTCTTGTTGATAAGAATGTTAATCTAATGGCAGAAAACCTTTGTTAGTCAGCATGTAATGAAATGTTGTTTCTGATGTTATTATTATTTTTTTACGCTTTGATGGAATCACTGTGAATAGAAATATCAGATCACTATGATGCATTCCATTCCTGGTGGGCACCACCCTTAAAACTATCTTACTGTCATCAAATCAGAATCTTACGGTCAAAGTCTATTTTTTTTTCTTTCTGACAGCTATGCCAGTCCCAGAGAATATCTGGTAACACTTTACATTACAGCTAGGTAATAAGAGGGTAATTATGTGGTAATAACTTGGTAATTTGTGATAACAACCCTTAATAAATCACATCCCTGAGTAATAACTGAATAATAACTGAAAAATTACTGAGCAATTTTATGTTACTAGTGCCAGGGCCGGTTCTAGCCTTTTTGGTGCTCAAGGCCCCCCCCCCCCTTTCTAAAAATGTAAGAGAAAACCTGAAGAAAAAAGGTAAGAAATGTATTGTGATGCCCCCCTGATATTTGGTGCCCTAGGCGACCGCCTCATTTGTCTATGCCTAGAACCGGCCCTGACTAGTGCTGTCAGTTTAACGTGTTAATATCGGCGTTAACGCAACCCCATTTTAATGCCATCAATTTTTTTTAACACGCGATTAACGCATTTGACCCACCATTATCAATGGAATGTGAAAAAAAAATATCTCTGACATTCCAACTCCTCCCGATGTTTCAGTATGTCCTGTGTTTGTACTAGGGTTGAAGTATGCCTACTGCTTAGCCTAGGACTCATGCCTACAGTAGCCTACACACGCACTCCACACACGGGTGTAGATGTGTCTGCACTCTGCTCTGCTGCTCCGATGTCAGTGAAAACAAATATTTTACCGACACAATCGTTGACTCTCACTCGCATGTTCGCATATTTAGGTTGTTAACTAGCTAGAGGATTGATGTTGTCAGTTAGAAATCCCTTCTCTTGAACTGAATACCACGCAAATAGGCTTATATCAGTTTCAAAATTGCAGCGCGAGTGAGAGAGGTGAAACAGGTTGGAGCGCAACTGAGAGAGACAATTTTTGCAAACGAGACGCATAGCCTATAGCCTACCTGATTCTGAACGTATGACCTTGTCACTAAAATGAGAGCTTCTTGCAGGGCAATTGCCAATATGGCAAAATGCATTTCAAAGGTATGCTCATGCAATGTGGGTTTACTCATGTAGACCATAATGCCATATTTTCATTGAGCCTCTTTAAAATATAGGTTAGTAGCCTATAATAATTTAAAGGGCCACCATCCAGGCTGTTTTTTTTTTTTTTTTTTTGTAAACTTATGAACTAACAACATAAAAGACATCAACATCTCTCTGGCAGTACTTGAACATGTTAATAATTTCTGATGCTGTAACTGGGTTTTCTTTTATTTTAAATTGGTATTCACCCCCACCAATGAATGCTGATAACAGCATTAAAATGAAAATAAATAAATAAAAATGGGACAAAAAGAAATTGAGGTATTGCGGAAATGGCTATTTTTGGGGTTTTTGTTAGTGAACTTTTATTGCCCATGAAAAAGAAAAATGCTTTTGCTTTTGCCACCCTTCTTGCACGACGAAGAATATTGATGGAGTGGAAATCTTCTGAGCCACCTAAAAGTTCTCTTTGGCTTAGTGACTTAATGCTGTTTTTGAAATTGGAAAAAATAAAATACTTTTCCAGAGGATCTGTGAAGACGTTCCATAAAATATGGAATCCTTTAATAGACTACTTTGAAAGGCTTAATTCATTACCATTGGATGAGGAAGAGTCTGATTTAGAGCTATAATGCTCCATTTGTAAATCTATAGATTGTGTATAGTCCCTTAATCGTCCCCCTCCATGTATTTCTGTTCTTTATTTATGTATTTACTAATTTATTTTCATTTTACTCTGTTCTTTTTATTTTTACTATTTCACTAATGTTTGCCTTTTATTGTTATTATCATCATCATTATTATTTTATTTATTTATTTTTATTTTTGCTACTTGGCAGTATGTGGGTGGGTGTTGTGGGATTTTCATTATAAAAAAAAAAAATCAAGACTATGTATCTATCCAGTTTTGTACATATATTCTCTTTCTTGAATAAAAACATTATTAAAAAAAAAAAAAAAAAGAAATTGAGGGACATTTAGAATAGAAAGAAATTTGCGATTAATCGCGATTAATTATGAGTTAACTACAGAAAAAATGCGATTAATCGCGATTGAATATTTTAATCGCTTGACAGCACTAATTTTTATCTTACATCGTAGGCCATCTGGCAACTCCAGATCAGACCACTTTATAGATCCAGTAAGTAATAAGTGGCACAGACCAGGGGTTTTCAACTGGGTCAGTCCCAGGGACCACCATTCGGACTAAGAAGTTATCAGCGGCCCACTGTTGGGGGTTGGCACGGGGTTGTTATAATCAAAGAGATTGGAACAAATTACATTCAAAAAGACAGTTTAGCCAGCGAACACCACATTTACAAAACTATTCATTCTTTAACTAGATTTTAGAATTTAACTTTTGCCATGTTTGAACCACGTAACATTAAGCGGTCGCCGGATATATTTCAGAGGTAGGCTAAACAGAGGTTTCAGTCACTGAATGGAAAACTCAGAGCAAAGTGGGATTTCTGACAACTCCCTCTTCAGACATTGTGTAAGTTTGTGTAAGTGGCGTGGAGTGATATTCGTTATTCATATATCTGTTGGCTATTTGTTTTACCTGTTACCTCCCTAGGCTGTTTTTGATTATCATCATGTAATGAAATAGGAAAACATTTTCTTTGTCAAGTTTCCCAAACTATTATACTGTTGATTCTATACTACCCCAGGCATGGACTGGCCATAGGGCATACAGGGCAATGCCCGGTGGGCCGATGGTCATTTTTGGGCCGGGGCTGTCATAATTTACTCATTTCATATCGAATAACATCATGGTGGGCCGCCATGGTCAAAAATGCCTGGGCCATATTTTGGTCCCAGTCCGGCCCTGTACTACCCCCACGATTTTCAGTGGTATTGCGTTGTTTCGTGCAGAGTACTCCAGATTGCTAAGATCTCTTGCAACGGATCACCTCTGGAACCAGATGAAAGGGTCCGTATTCGTATTTGTCATAGGGTATGAATGGGCTTTTAAGCTGTGAAACAATGCTGTGCTCAATTCCAAATGCCATGGCAACAAAAGCCTGAACATGTAGCCAGTATTACATGAGACAATATTCAGGTATTAAAAGTACCAAAGGAAACTACAGTAATTAAATGACACATTTTTACACATTTAAAGGAATGTACCGGAGTGAATTCAAGCATAGCCCTGTTGAAAGAGCTTGCTAAAGGCGCTATTTAGCGAGTGGAACAAAATTTGGTACAGCATAGACCGAACACGAACGCAGAAGCGAACAGGCACTTTACACTGAGTCAATGGGACCTGACTGTTGGAAACCGAAAGTAAGATCTGAGGTTACATTGACTCAATGTAAAGTGTTTTGCATTCGCGTTGCAGCAGGCAGCAGGGCTATGCTTAAACTTACTCTGGACTTATACTTTAAATAATGTACTGTAACATATTACAAGTTACTTTTATTTTGTCATGTGACTTTTTACTTGCCAACAATGGACAGGAGTTTTCAATGTCTTTGTGGTAATTTCTTTTTATAGCTGTTCCACCCCCAGAGGAGCTTGTAGTGTTTTCAGAGGTGCCAACTTCTGCAGAAGTCACCTGGAGCCCACCACAGGGGATGGAAGGGATTCCACACTCCTTTCACATCACTTACGAGCGTGGAGAGTCAAAGTCTGAGTCAAAGCCCATCTATACAGTTGAATGCAGCATCATAATCACAGACTTGCAGCCATGTACCACCTATAATGTCAGCGTCAAGACAAAGATTCATAATGGGAGGATGAGTACGACTTTTCGTCAGCCAGTTTGTACAGGTGAGAGGTCATTCTATATAAAAGCAAGGATATATCTCTTCAGGCAACACACCGTTTGAAAAGCTATGATTTAAAGTCGAATTCGGATGGGATTTGGTTACATGGTCACATGAGGTAAAGTAATTATTATCGGAGGTTTTTGGCCTTGTTCAGATTGCTGGCCCAAATCCAATTTTTTGCTTCCAGAAATCACAGATTGTGTCTAGCTTGAATTTTGGGTCAGAAAACTACATGAAATCTGATCTGAAGTTTTCCAGTTGTCTATGTGCTGCAATGCAATGCTGCACAGAAATAAAAATGAGTATTCCTCCAACTGTAGTACTTCTTGTTAAAGATCATGGAATACTGGCCAAGGTAAAGCAACATAATACATTTCAATGAGAGCACACATGATTAGTTCCAAGGTGTGTTCAAATTCATCTACAGGCATTAAAAGGTTTTTAGTATTCCACATTTTAAAACATCAATCTAAAGCATTTTGACTGAGATGCATTTTTTTTGCCAACCTGGGAAGAAACTGGTTAAACTTAACCTTAGCCATAAATAATTTATATTATGGCCTCTGTAATGGAGGTCAGGCAGTCATGGGATGTGAGACAGATTTCAACTCTGTTACACCTCCTCAATTCATGCCTGCTTGCCAGGCACAATGAATTTAAATTAATTATCCGGAGTGAATCAACACCGAGCCCTACTAGTGGCAAGCGCTATTGGTAGCCATCTCAATCACTGAATTTCATGGAACGCAGACTGAGATATAGAAACGGCAGCTAACCGTAACAGAAAGGAGCATCTCAAAATGAAAGCAAATCAGTGAGGTTTCATTTTTGACATGCCTCATTCAGCTAGTGTTAGCTGCAGTTTCGCAAACTCTGTCTACGATGCACGAAATTCGATCATTGAGGTGGCTTTCAATAGTACTTAGCAGTACAAAACAGCAGGGCTACGTGTTGATTCACTCCGAGATAATTCCTTTAAGACCCCAAAATGGCTTAATGCATGATCTTACAAGAGATGGTGGACATGCTGTAACTTAACTTACTCTTCCATCGTGATAGACAGCCAATGCAATGTTGGGAATGTAATTGAGATTTCAACTTAAATAGTGTTATGCTTAGTTAATTCATCAAGTATTTCCATTGAACTTTTAATTGCAAAGAGGTAAGAAGCGGCTTAGGTGAAAGCCATAAACAAATTTGAATAAATTGTTCCCCTATAGAATTTGAGGATTTACTTTAGTCTACAAGGTGCAAGAAAGTAAAAAAAAATTTTTTTTTAAATAGCTTAGCATTATGCTTGCAGCTCATCTTCTGTTACATATGGAATTGCTTATTGAAGAATAATTAGGCAATTGTTTACTTTCACTTTACATGTAAGAGATACACCTATGGTAGCCTAACCTACAAGTCTTTTGACTTCGGTAAAGAGTCTAGTTGATTTAAAAGTAGCTTTTGTTTGTTCAGTATAACTTTGTTACCAAGCACAGAAAAACTGGTAAAATATGCACATTTTACCAACGTAAACCGGAATACTAGAACTGCATGGTTTTGCTGTCTTGTGAAGAAAGGCTGTGTTGTCTGCGCCTGTCAAGGAGGTGCGTGACAGCCAGAACAGCACTTGAAATAGTTAAGACTTCCACAGGCATAGGCCTTTAAACTTGCCTATTCATAATTAAAAAGACTTAGTTTTGAATAAAGAAATGTATTAGACATGCCATCTCTTCATATAGCGCTATATGCTAGAAAACATTGTGGAGGATAGCCTACTGAGCTTCACAGTGAGATAAAATGCAGACATGCATCAAATTTGAGTATTTGACTTTTAATAAGCAATGGTCAACGGTCAGTCACAAGATCAGATTTTGATAAGATATGCAAAAAAAATCTGATTTGGACAGCAGTTTTATCTGAGTTCAAGCATAAGACATTTTTGATATCCAAACTTTAATGTCTTCAAGACAGGCATTGAGTGTGGTGGTCGGAGTGCAGTCGCTAGGCTTCATAGAGAGATATAGCTGAGTATCATCTGCATATGAGTGGAATGCAATGCCATGTGTTACGGCCGGCTCTGAACCATAACATAAAAATAGAGGCAGACAACAAGGTTAAGGTTAACCTTAATATATTTTATTTAAAGTATTGAAAATTAATAAATATTTGCAATGTAGATGTCTAGGGGAAAAGGTTAATGGAGTGTATGTGCGCGAAGTGTGCGTCAGTAGACAGGTAGAAAGAGGGAGAGACAAGATAGAGAGTGGCACAGAGTGCCCCAAAATCAAAATAGTGCCAGACATGAAGGGAGAGTAGAAACCCTTAAATACCCAGCCACACCCTCTACAGGTGTGGCTCATGAACTAATTAGAACGTTCAAGTCTGTGCTGCCCGTGCACTGGCAGCAAAACCTGATGGAGGCACAGGGGGTCGTAACACATGTTTCCTAATGATTGCACCCAGAGGTAGCATATAGAGAGAGAACAGCAAGGGGCCCAGTACTGATCCTTGTGGAATGCCATATTTAACTTTGGCATGATAAGATGAGACGTTATGAGTGTGTACAAATTGGTATTGATCAGTGAGGTAAGATTTGAACCAGGCTAATGCTGAATTTCTGATGCCTATCGCATGTTCAAGTCTGTGTAGTAGGATATCGTGGTCAATCGTGTCAAAAGCAGCACTAAGGCTATGTTCAGACTGGACTCCAAATCTGATTTTTTGCATATCTGATCGACACCTTATCTCTCTATCGACTGCGTTCACATTGCTTGTCATATCGGATCTCCAAGGCCTTGTTCAGATTGGCATCCCAAATCCGATTTTTTGCATATCCAGATTGTATCTAGAATTGATTTTGGGTAGTCTGAACAGCAGAAAACCACATGAATTCGGATTTTTGCGAATCTGTTACGCCCTACATACCCATGTGGTGTCAATTGCGATTCATATCGGATATGCTGCGATCTGAACAGCTTTTCCACATGGGATAAGATTTCACCGTGTCACTTGCGTCATGTCACGTGACACAAACATCAACACGTGTAATGCAGATGGACGGAAGTGAGAGATAGCGTAACCGCATGTGTTACATAGCATGCATATTTAATACATTTAATGTCAAACTCTGGCGTTGAAGCCGTCAAAGCTCTTTATAGATTATGTATACCAGTCAAACTTTCGTTCAAAATGAAAATTACGAGAGTAACTGCTTTTTAAGATCTGCCGCGATTAACTTTAAACGTCAAGAGCAATGTTTAGCCTACATAGTGCAATGTATCCCCCCGCATTCAAATCGCTATTTGTAAAACATTTAAAAGTCTCGACACAGCATGATACCTCGGTCACAACATTATCAGAGCCCCTACACATGGAATCGAGCATTAAAAACATCCTTGTTGTATGCATATGTGTGTTTCAAAGAATGTTTATGAACTGTGTGCACTTACCAGATTAACCACCTGACGTTAGTAGCAACTCGCACTGACGCTATGTGTGAACGTCGACTGGGAGTAAACGTTGTAAGCATGTTGACTGGCTAAAGATTTAGTAATATTTGGCAGTGCATAGCCTAACTTTCTCAGATACATAATGTGGGAGCAGGCATTACGAGCTGGCACAAGTGATCGCAAGCAGTGGCTCAATACTGGGAGAGGAATGATGTTAGCCCCTGGGTAGGTTACCCCAAGTCTTTTTCTTTTAACGTAGCCTACTATTGCTTTACCTTAGCCTTCACCAGGCTCTTTCCATCAAACTCATTTGACACTAATTCTCGTACCCTCTCCCAAACAATTTGGTTATAATCCTTAACATTTACAGCACTACAATTCATCAGTAGTAACAAGCTAGTTGCTGGCCTGACGTTAGTATTAGCAACTAGCATGTTAGTGCTATATGAATTGCATAGTTCACAAACAGTCTTTGAAACAAACATCACTACGGATGTTTTAAATACTCGATTCTACCTGTAGGGTCTGTAATGATGTTGTGACTGATGTATCATGCTGTGTTGATCCTTTTAAGTATTTTAAAAACAGCGATTTGGATGCAGAAGGCAACATTTAACTATGCAGGCTAGTTAGAACCCATTCTACGTAAAGTAATCGCGGCAGATCTTAAAAAGCAGTTACTTTCGTAATTTTCATTTTGAACGAAAGTTTGACTGGTATACATGATCTATAAAGAGCTTTGACTGCTTCGACGCCAGAGTTTGACATTAAATGTATTAAATATTCCCGGCGTTGGTCATAGCTCATTGGCCTGGGGGAAATTCGTAGCGCTCTTCCCCCGCTCTGCCCTCAAGATGGCGCTGGACCGCAAAATTCTAGAATGTGAGGACACCTAATACATACCTTTCCAAGCTAAACAAACCAAGAGAAACTCAAATTTCGTGTTTGGTTCCAATATCATGCAGCTACGTCTCATCTAAAACGCCCAGTCCTCACTAAACCGCCCTCACACAGTACTGCCCCTTACTTCGTCACTGTCAACGTGCTGCTTTGTTATTGAACATCCGGGTTCTCATGTGCTATCGCTAGCCTCGATAGATAAGAAAGTGCATTTGGCGACTCGTTTGTATTTTGTCCAGAGTAAAGTTCGTGAAAATGACTCTTATTCCGATTGTAAAAGGAGTATTTGCAATATTTAAGTCATGCAGATTGTTTGATGTCAAACGGAAAAAGAGTTAACAGGACATGTAGGCCTACATCAACCAAATATTTTTCGGTGTATCCCTACGTAATACCAGTGAATACACTCAATGAGGCCCCTTCCTTTACATTACAGATAGCCTACTGACTGAAACCGCAGAGCTCATAAGTCACGCGGCACGTCCCTCTACGTTATAGTATGATAACGATAACACAAAAACAGTTTTATTCCGCCATTGAGACCATACAGAAAACTTGCACTTCGGTTGCATGTTGAACGTCACTTACGAGCTGGGGACACTTCTATGCCGCCCCCACCACCTTTAGCACACATTGGATGATTAAATAAAACAGAATTGTAACTCTCAAACTGTTTATTTCAAACAAACATGAACAGTGAAGTGAAGTTTAGTTTATTGGTTTATTTGACAGGGGCCATGTACCAGTTAGCTACAAAGCTATTTTACATCTGTGGACATATTAAAACACATTTCAATAAATAAATAAGCAATAAATAAACAAAATAAAAAAAATACCAAAAACACATTATAGAGCAGAATAGCAAATAAATAAAAAGCAATGAATAAACAAAATAAGAAATAAAGAATGAATAAAACTGGATTAAAGCTGTGGCACAAGGTCAGGAATCAGCTTGGCAGTGTTAAGTTTCTCTCCTTTTCCCTAGTTTCTCTTCTTTCTTTTTCAAATTGAACAAATAAAATCCTTAAACTTCAGATACTATTATATTATATTGCAAACATATCCCCCAATCCTCTCTCTCTCAAAAAAGAAGCATGTCTCAGAACTCAAAACAAAAAAAGCCTGAGATATCCCTACCCCCAGTTTTAGAGATAAGAAATTAGAACTTACACCTTGCTCTGTTAAGGATATGGTATTATTAACTAATTTGCATTAACTTCAAGGATTTCAGGACAATTTGTGGTCAGATACATTAAAATGCTGTGCAGTGAGTTGGGAGACTGGCTGGACTGTGTGTGTGTGTGTTAGTGCCAGGCAGGGAGTCAGACATCTTCTATGATGATATCCTATTAAAAAAAACAGCATTCCCATGTCCAAGCAGAGCGTCTCCTTGATGATCCTCTGCAGGATCTCCGGGGGGAGGACAGGCCTGTCCATCGCTGCCACTTGTTCTGCGGGGCTGAGGAGAGGGAAAGAGAGAATACACCAAATAAAAAATAAATGCAAGGTTTGCTTTGAACGATTTACTGCTTTGGGCAATGGCTTAATATTTAGATATTAGTTGTTTTTGGTCCAAAGCCAACCACTTTGCACTGCACTCACACATGCCATTAGCAAAACCTGTAGCAAATTGAAGGTCAGTCAGATGAGTGGTTCAAGAGTTACACAGGGAGGCAACCATCTTCATGAGCAGCCAATATGAACAGAGAGAAAATTATGCAATATGTATGAGTAGTGAGAAAATGGTGGTGGAGTGGTTCAAGAGTTACACAGGGAGGCTACGCTGGATGCATGAAGTGAAAACCATTTCTGCCGTAACAATTAACTTCCACGGTGATCAATGGAACTGGTTACACCACTGCAGTGCAGTGAACATCCTAAAAACAAAATAGACCACTTTTTCATGTGCTTATGATATAAATTGACTTAATGTCAATGTAAAGCATCCTGTGTCGCCCACGGGTTTTGCATGGAATAGACACACAGGGTAACAGACAGGCCTTCCATGCATTAATAGATAGATGTTGGCAAATGGCAAAGTACATTCTTTAATAGCTTTCTCTGCTCAATGCTTCAAGGGTGGGACCAACATGCGTTAATGGCGAGGGCAAGAAAGGTGTTCCAGCTTGTTCTGTTGGGGTACAGAGAGAGAGAGAGAGAGAGGTGAGGTTTAACTACCAGCTTCTTGAGCAGCCAATATGAGCAGAGAGGAAAATACTCAAAATTTCTTTTGTATAACTTATTGCTATGTGGGCAAATGGTAAAGTACAATCTCTAATACTGTACCTCTCCATGCATGCGGCCTCCAGGGTTTGGCTGACAGGTGCCACAGATGCGCTACGTTGACCTGTAGGGCTACAGGAAAGGGGGGGGGGGGGGAGTGGGAAAGGTATTGGGACCACCCAATATGTATGAGTAGGGAGGAAATTATGAACACAGTATATAATACTTCAGTAGGGATCCCTGCAGCAGCTGTTGGCACCACCACCTCCAAATAAACAACATATCAACCTGTACAGTAAAAAGATGAACTATGCATATGAATATTGCATATTCAATTTCTACGCCGAGAGGAGCTAGAGCGAGGCGAAGCGGTTATCAATCGACCTAAAAACTGTTGTACAATCACCACAATGACTCTTAAGCCGCTAAATAAAGGTAAATTGAACTAAAAATGTTAGTATAGTAGCGTAGCATAGTTCCCTTTTAAAGGTCTCCATAGCTTTTTACAAGGTTATAGTACTGGCAATGTACAGAGATGTAGTCCTTTCCTTCAATAGCTAAGTGTATATGGTGAATGTTAACTGTAGGCTCCAAATATGATGGCTGGAATATTAAAAAAAAACATATATTCCACTACATATTCTTTTAAGATTCAGAAAACTCACCTCCCCAAAATCACACGTCTTTTCCAGTGTGGCGTACATTGCATACTGAAAAAACAAACAAACAAAAAAAAAACATCAGGACCTGTTAGTTGGTCTGCAAACGCAATATCAGTAATCATTTTGTAAAATATTGTAGGCTCCCTCACCATCAACATATATACCCCACAGCTGTTGCTTTGGTACTGGCAAGATGCACCCTGTAATTGAGAAAAAAGAACGCAATTTCTTAACAATGATTATCATTAAATGATGGCTGTATACAGATCTCCACCCTCAATAGCTTTGATTATGTCATCAAATCACAGTTAACAATCAAGACTGTAGCAGTGTAAGCAACTTGACTAAATGCAAAGATTTGCAGGCACACATTTTACCTCATCAGCCAAACAATTCATAACGTTAGCATACTTTCACAGTTCAGGTTTAATATCTGTGCACAGGTCCATGGCGCCGTTGTGCTTAACCACGTTAACCTTGCTTCTCAATCGTATCGTATTTCAAATAACAGTTTTGTTTAGCACTTATATTATGGGGTACTTTCTTTTAGGTAGCGTTAGCTGCTAAGTGTACACCACATACAGTAGGACGAGAGAAGAGAACACGACCCTAACGTTAGCTGCTAACGTGAACGTTATATCTGTCTGTCGAATTCGAATGCAATTAAGATTACAACCTTAATGTCAGTAACCTGACTCCCGCGCAGATGAATGAATACACGAGTGTCTGCGAAAGCTAGGCTACAATGTCAGTGCATGTTGTCGAAATAAACAATATAGCCAACTTACCAACATAATCTTCCTAGCAAGATGTCACCATTGCTGACCACGAGTTAGAGCGGTGTGCGCCATAGAGCGGTGTGCGCCATAGAGGAAAAACGACCCACCTCCCCTCTGCATAAAAGGTGACACAGTGGAGAGAGTGCCCACTTTTAAATTCTTAGGGACCCACATCTCTGGGGACCTGTCCTGGGCGGCCAATACAACTGCCCTTGTAAAGAGAGCCCAGCAGCGCCTCCACTTTCTGAGGATCCTGGCCTGGAATAGGCTACAAACCAACCTGCTGGTCTCCTTCTACCGTGCCACAATTGAGAGCGTGCTGGTGCATGCCATCCCAGTGTGGTATGCTAGCTGCACAGTGGCCGAGAGAAAGAGGATGCAGAGGGTCATCAGAACTGCAGAGAAGGTGACTGGCAGTCCCCTCCCTCCCTGGATGAAATCGCCAACTCTAGGTGCCTCACTAGAGCCAAGGCGATCATAAAAGACAATCACCACCCCAACCATCACCTGTTTACCATGCTACCCTCAGGCAAAAGGTTCAGTTCATTCAGATGCAAAACCAACAGATTCAAAAACAGCTTCTTTCCATGGGCAATCAGAACTTTAAATGCACTTTAAACAGCTGCTATGTGTGAGCGTGTGTGAATGAACACTGTCTTATTTATTATTTATGCTTTTTATAATCATTTTTTTTATGCTTTTATTTGCACCCTGTGGCCAAGCTGGCTGAATTTCGTTGTCCAGGCAACTGGCAATGACAATAAAAGACTTGAACTTGAACTTGAACTTGAACTTGAACTTCAGAAATGGATTTGAGAATGACATCATACCCAGTGTCCCTTGCGAAATTCTTCACAATGCAAATTCTTGGAACGCCCATGGGCGTTCTGGCATTAAGGCGGAACCGTCAATACTGCAGCTGGACCCTTCTCTTTGGTTCTGGCAACACTGTACAGCTAGGCTTAGTACTTTGTTAGTACTAGGGTGCTACAAGGTAGGCTAATGTCAGAGTGCTTAGAAGAGGAATAGAATCTATAGCACTGCTCTGGTAATGTGGCGGTCAGACTCACGTTGCGCCCGAGCAGTTGGAGGGACTATCTCCGTCGGCAGTGGCACACCAGAGATGTCTACAGGGAACTGCCTGCGATCTCCACATTCTTGGTAAAACAGGAGGGGTGGAAATACGTACGGAGCACAACACCGATGTTGAGGTCACTTCAAAATCATGCTGATGCTTCCATACAAACTGTATCCACAGTGCTCTCTTTTAGCCTTCTCCTTGCCTTTCGGAAACTTGTGCAGAGAGATGCCTTCAGTAATCTGCTATTCTTGTAACTAGCACCATTTGGCCCCCCAGCAATACAATATTTTTGCTTTGCTTTAGTAGCCATTTCAAATTGGTCTACTAGAACTTGGAGTTGGAGCGTGTCAACCCTATGACGTCACGCATGTCGCACAAAAAGACAAAATATTGCTCTTTTTGAGCACGTTTTAACATGACTTCCCGGATAAATTATTACCCAGACAATATCTCGTTTTAATCACAAGGCTTGGAACCTTTGGAATCAGGAACAAAAAGTGTGAAATTCCAACATTTTATTTTCATTTCATAAGCTCTTTAATACATTATCGGCTGGTTATTACATTATTGGCTTATTACATTTTTGCTGACAAAAATGAATTAGCATTATTATAATTACTATATTATTATAATAATTAGCATTCTTATGAGATGCTTTACATCTCCTGGTAACCACATATATACAAAACTGAAAATCTGTTTATTGTCATGCTATAATGGCTATTTAAAGAGCAGGGAAGAACAAGGAACCAAGATTAACTCCAGTGGTTGTGTAATTCTAGGAAATATATTGAAAATGTTCATGTCATCACTTATAATGTCAATGAATATTAAATTATTTTCTATATTTAGTGTACATTATTTGCTTATTTCTTTTTTTCCCCGATGAGCTTCTCTCAAATTTAAAAAATTGTGATGTCTTCTTTCTTATAGCTGTTCCACCTCCATTGAACTTCACGATGGGTCCAGTGACTCCAACATCTGCTAAACTCACATGGAGCCCACCACAGGGGATAAAACAGACTCTACTCTCCTACAAGATCTCTTACAGTAGTGGGGGGACTGAATTAAAACCCATATGTACAGATAAATGCAGCACTGTCATCACAGATCTGCAGCCATGCACCAACTATAATGTCAGTGTGTGGACCAAGATTAATGACGGGCAAATGAGTAAACCTGCTGAAATAGTAGTTAGAATGGAAGAGAGCGGGGCGAAAGGCTTGAAGGGCCATGTAGATATGTAGTACAGTATTTCAAATAAAAGCAATTTAACTTTTGTTATGATATGTGTCTTTTTCATTATCAGACACAGATGAGGCAATCAACAAATATCTAAGATAGACTTAACTTGTTTAGGTCACAGACTGTAAGCATTTTAAATGCCTCCCTCTGAGTGGATAGTAAATATTGCATTTAGTAAGCTAGACTTTATAGATATTTCTTGATTGCCTCATCTGTGTCTGATAATGAAAAAGACACATCATTAGAAAAGTTAGATTGCTTTTAGCCATACTCAGGAATAGTAGGTCTCTGTTCCCATTGGGAAAAGACTTACTATTCCTGATTATGGCTATTCAACTGTATGAATGAAGCAAAAGGCTGTGTACAAACCTAGGCCAAATGACTCGAGTTCCACGACCACCAATCATATTCAAGATAACACAGCACTTGGTTTTTCCTGCATTGGAGACAGGCAGGGGCCCACTGCTGATAGCGCACCAGGGAGCGGCCATGGAATCATCTAACTTTCAAAATTACACATAAGCAGTATTTTAAGACAGAAACAAAGATGGAAACACATCATTTTGATGCTGTTAAGATAGGCATTGGCTTTGTGAACGTTGCTATGCAGTCAGACTGCCGTTTTTATCACCCAAATATGAGCTTGGTCATCAATATTGCTATTACTAGTATTAACAATAGTATTAACTACAGGCTAAATGGTCAAAAATCTAATATGCACAAACTTGCGAAGAACAATCATGTTGATGCTCTATGATGCTCAGGAAAATGAGCAAAGAGCACCACACTCTTCCCAAGCATTCAATCCAAACTACAACCCTACTACCAACCCTAACTACAGCCATACTTCTAATACTATGGGTTACAATTATTGAATTTGTCATTGTTTAAAAAAAAAAAAAAAGTTAATTGCTGATCATTTATTCATTCATGTATTTATTGCATTTCGATTTAAAAGTTTCTATAAATATTTGTTCACTTGTTATTAAAATGATTCAATAAAATATTTATAATTATTAGATACATTGGAAATATGTTAATAAATAAATACAGTAGGCCTACAAATCTTTTAATAAATTACTTGTTGCCAATCACTGTTGTCAGTCTCAAATCATGTCCTCCTGCCAATAGACAGATCCAGAAGACTGGAAGTAGGCCTTCATCTGATCGCGCTGTTCCTTAGCAGCGTTGGTGGCATTGCGCGCTCTAGTCATTGTCACAGAGTCGAGAACACCTCCTCTTCTCCATGCCCCAGGAATGAGTCTGTGGTCCTCATCCTCAGTGTCCACAAAGGCTGGAGGGACATAGGCCTCAGAGTTTTTCCCCTCAGGAAATTGTGAAGGGCAAGGGCAGCAAGGGTGATGCAAGTAACCTTACAGGGCTCTATACTAACTTTTTGCACTGGTTGCACTGGTGCGCCTAAATTTTTTTCTTAGGTGCACCAGCACAAAAGTTAGGTGCACCCAAATTTCCAACCACATCGCAGGTTTTATAGGTTGTCCATATGAATTGTAAATTATTAACAATTGTTTGATGAAAACTTAACTTAGTAAAATGGTATTGGTGCTTTAAGCTGATTTAAACTTAAAAACATATCAAGAGAAATGAAATAAAAATAAAATCTAGGCCTAATTCAGAGTGCAAGTCTTTTTAAGGGCATCAAGCTACACATCTCAACACTCAATGTCTTAGTCAGTGCCTATCCTTATTGATGTTTGGCCAATTTGTCAGCTAGCATCTCCCAGAAATGTTTAGTAGTATTAGTATGAAGTATCTTTTTGAGTGATTTTGATTGCAAAATTTGACAGCCCCACAATGCAACCTAGGGCTGCTTTTATTTTTAGATTTCCAATAAGGCCTATGGTTAATGTTGTAACAAGACGGTAGAATATTTGTGTAATATGAAATAACATGTCTTAATATGCTCAATCTAAATGTCAATGCCAATCAGTGTTTACCTCACTCAGGTCAGATGATGCGCTATGTAGCTTTAAGCCACTCCCGCATCTGACGTGAGTGAGGTAAAATCAGTGTGCTCACCGGACGCAATGACAGCAGTAAAACATGCAAGGATGATTATGGTTTTAAAAGGAAGATTTGCGATACTCGATTTGCGCCAAACACCAGAATAAATTGATAACTGTCAACCAGAATGAGTTTACCCGACTCATGCTAACCGAATATTGCCAAAACTCTTTTTAAAACTGCCCACATTGTTTTCTGTCTCCGCAATTTGCTGACATCTTTTCATCTGCGATTATTATAGCCTAAATTGGATGCATGCAACATGATTGCTATTGCCTAGGTTGGATACACGTTCAAAACATTTTTCTTCTGAATAATTATTTCGATCTGAACTATCGTAGTAGGCAACGTTAAACTCGATAATGATCTCGGACTTGTCTGATGACTTTGTTGCTGCTGCCTGCCGCTGAAAGGCACCGGGGAGAGAGGAGCCTCATCAATCGGAGTTTCTATGCAAACACTTGCCCCCCCGCAAACGGCTGGTCGTACCGGTGCGACCTCTGATTTTCTTAAGTCGCACCATTGAGAAATTAGGTCGCATGTGCGACCAAAGAGCCCTGCCCTTATCTGGTTCGACAGCAATGTTGGTGAGGAACACACGTAAACGGTTGGCCAGGATACCAAAGGCGTTTTCAACTGTTCTTCTGGCTCTAGATAATCTATAATTGAAAATTCGTTGTCCATGATCAAGATTTCTGTGGGGATAGGGCTTGATTAAGTCGGAACGGAGAGGGAAGGCTTCATCACCTTGATTAAATCAGTGTTGGGAAGAGGGTCAGGGCGGGGAAAATTCATTAGCCAACATAATGATTGATTGGTTGCAGTGTACTTGAAGTAGGCTACGCTATGATTGTTGGGTTTGTGGGTTAAGGCAGAAATTTACCTGCATAGCTGAATGATTCTTATAATATGGCAAATAACCTATTCAAAGACTTAAATTATGAATCAACCTACATTATAATAGCCTACAGTTTACCTACATTTAGCACATTTCCCAATTGAATAGACCTTTTTGATCCGAATTGATTAACAGATCAAGTTTCAGTGGTTGTTCTGTCTGTCTGATGAGAGGCTCAAACTTTGCCAGAAGAAGCAGGCCTAGGCTACTAATATAAGGAGTGTGAACAAATGAGATGGATCCTTGCAATTTGGGTGGCACTGAATCTGGGCTAGGCCTATATGGGGAAAGAAATTAGATCTGAAGCATGGGTAGACAACTGTGTTAACGTTATTCCAAATGATGTTAGAATTTTGAGAATGTAGCCTAATGTCTGTTTCAAGAAATGAGCCAAACTAATAGATACACTTTGAAATAGCCTCCCAACTCAAAGGACATACACAAAGGATTGTGTGAAGACTAACGTTACTTCGACATTACGACGCTCTGACCAGGGCTGCTGTGGCTGGGGCAACCGCCCCTTCGACCACTGACTGCCAGGGACCGGGGATCGACGTCAATGGTGGAGTCGCTGCTGTTCCTGCTGCCTGGCCTGGCAGGTTGTCTGCTACTCGGCGTGAGTCTTCCGAGGTTCAACCTGGTGGATCTTCGGCTGCTCGTCGCAGACTCCTGAGGGATGCAGTGACAAGGCGTTCGGATGTGCCTCGCCGCGCGGCTGCCCCTGGAGGCCGCTCTACGGGCGCTCCCCTGGGGAGCTCAGCTGTGCCCGGCCATGCCCCTCGACCGAGGTCATCTGCCGGGAGTCACGAACGACCGAGCCTCTCGGGTGGTCCGAGGGCCTCCTCGCCTCCCCCGCTGGTCTCTCCAACCACCCTCATCATTGGTGACTCCATAATAAGGAACGTAAGGTTCTTCGATGCCACCACACATTGTGTTCCTGGGGCTACCGTTGCCGACATCCACTCAAAGCTACGTGAGTTGCTCCCATCTCTGCCTACATCCATCAACAGAGTTATAGTTCATGTGGGGACAAATGACACTGTTTACCGTCAATCCGAACTAACAAAGTCAAACTTTTTGGCTCTTTTAGTGTTTTTAAAACAATGTAAGAAGTCTGCTTTTATCTCGGGCCTCATTCCAACAGCAGGGCGTGGTGATGAACGTTTTAGCAGAATTCTTAGCATCAACACCTGGCTCCAGAATAGCTGCAACGATCACGCTGTGGGTTTTATTGACAATTTTAACGTGTTTTGGCACAAAGAAACTCTTTTTAAATCGGATGGAATCCACCCAAACCGCATGGGCGCACGCCTACTCTCTGCTAATGTGCTGTATGCTGTTCAGCTCACCCCACATTGCCGTCCCGGAACTAATTGACTGAACAACAATGCAGCTACACTTCCCCAAACAGCCGAGACTGGTAGCTCCCCCTACTGCATCCATCAGGGATTACTCACCCACTCACTATCACACATCCCTGTGTTGATTAGACACAGACGGTTTTTAACGCGCTCAGATCGCAAAGCAAATGTTTTAAACCTGCTCCCTACCTCTGCTCAGCTGAAACAGAGCTCCCAAGTAACTGCTCCCACACGAACTGTGAAGTTAGCACTTTTGAACACTAGATCGCTCGTGTGTAAGTCATTTTTGATAAATGACCTAATCTCCTCCTATGACCTGGACTTTATGTTATTGACTGAAACATGGTTGAATGAATCAAACAGTACTGCCACACTTATTGAAACTGCTCCCACAGATTATAAGTTCATGAGTGTGACCAGAGCAACTAGGGGAGGCGGTGTGGCAAAATTGTTTCATGCTTCTTTTCAATGCACACAACTACCATTTGGAGAGTTTGTCTCATTTGAGTATTTGTGTACACTCCTTAAGGGTTCTCCCAACATTTTATTTTTGACTGTCTACAGACCACCAAAACACTCAGCCAAAGACTTTCTTGAAGAATTTGCTGAGCTTTTAACAACTGTTTGTTTGGAGTTTGACTGTCTTTTTATATCAGGTGATTTTAATTTGCATATGGACAATACAGAAAATACCCATGCCAAGGAACTACTTACACTCTTAGACACTTTTGATCTGTCTCAACACATCCATGTACCAACCCACTCACATGGTCATACACTTGACCTAGTCATCACAAAGGGTGTCACCATTTCATCAAATGTGAAGGACCTGGCTTTGTCAGATCATTTCTGTATTTTCTGTGATATCAGTTTTCGCCCTCACATGCATAATAAGTCCATGCCCATTGCAAGAAGAGTCATAAATGAGTATACAGGTCCCCTGTTTGAGCAGGCACTCTCACAGGCCCCAAGTCAACCAACAGACTCTGCTTATGACTTATTGACCAATTTTAATTCTAGAATGGTACAAATCATGGACAATATTGCACCAGTAAAGTTCAAAAGAGTTGTGGATAAGAAAACCCCATGGAAACAAAATCCAACAGTCAAACACCTCAAAAGAGAGTGTAGGAAGGCAGAAAGAAAATGGCGCAAAACCAACCTCCATATTCATTATCAAATATATAAAGGAATGTTAAAGAAATATAATTTTGAAATTTGTAAGGCAAGGCAATCTTTTTTCTCTGATTTTATCAGCAAGAATCTGAATAATGCTCGTGTGCTCTTTTCCACAGTTGAAAAGTTAACAAACCCCAAATCACAATTAGCACCCGAGCTTCTCACAGCTGACAAATGCAATGAGTTTGCATGCTTTTTTAGGGGTAAAATTATAACATCAGAAAAAATATAACAGCGCAGCTGCAGACAGCCCAACAGCTAGAGCCTATATCACCAAAGAGTATGCCAAAATGTATGTCAACATTTAACTCTATTGACTACGAGGCACTGGCAAAAACTGTCCAAGATCTCAGCTCTTCCACATGTGAACTGGACATTTTGCCGACCAGCTTTTTGAAATCTGTTCTCCATCTTGTAGCACCAGATCTGCTCCAGATTATAAACTCTTCTCTGGAGAACGGCATTTTCCCCCAAGTCACTAAAACTAGCCGTTGTAAAACCACTACTGAAAAAGAATAACCTGGATCACTCAGTACTTAACAACTATAGGCCAATATCCAATCTGCCATTTATTGGGAAGATCATTGAAAAAATGGTTTTTAATCAATTAACTGCGTTCTTGTCCCAAAATAACTGTTTTGATACATTTCAGTCAGGCTTCAGAGCCTATCACAGTACTGAGACTGCCCTTATTAAGGTTATAAATGACATCCGTCTCAATACTGATGCAGGAAAAACATCTGTTCTGGTGCTATTGGATCTCAGTGCTGCCTTCGACACTGTTGACCATGGCATACTTTTACACCGACTGGAACATTGGGTCGGGTTTACTGGTATAGTGATTAAGTGGTTAAAATCCTACTTAGAAGACAGAAGTTTCCTTGTCGCCATGGGCACCCATTCATCAACACCAATGCCCCTGACCTGTGGAGTCCCCCAGGGGTCTATACTTGGACCTTTACTGTTCAATCTATATATGCTCCCTCTTGGTCAGATTATCACTAACAACTCAATTTCTTACCATAGCTATGCTGACGACACCCAAATCTACATTTCACTGTCCCCTGATGACTATACCCCCCTTGAAGGACTCTATCAGTGTATAGAGCAGATAAACAGCTGGATGTCCTTCAATTTTCTACAGTTAAACAAGGACAAGACTGAGGTAATTATATTTGGAAATAAGGAGAAAAGATCAAAGGTTGCCACTGCGCTTAACATAAAGGGGTTCACAGCAAAAGAGAATGTTAAGAATCTTGGAGTTATCATTGATAGTGATCTGAACTTCAGCAGTCACATTAAGTCAATCTCTAAGTCGGCATACTATCATTTAAAAAACATTTCAAAGCTGAGAGACTTAATGTCAAGTAAGGACCTTGAAAAACTTATACATGCCTTCATTTCAAGTAGAGTTGATTACTGCAATGGCCTCTTAACAGGTCTACCCAAAAAGACCATCAAGCCCCTTCAACTCATACAAAATGCAGCTGCTAGGGTCCTTACAAGAACAAAAAGAACTGACCATATTACTCCAATTTTAAAATCCCTACACTGGCTTCCTGTGAGTTTTAGAATTGATTTTAAAGCACTGTTACTTTTATTTAAATCTATGAATGGCAAAGGACCTGTTTATATTTTAGACATGTGTCAGAAATTCACACCACTGAGGTCTCTAAGGTCTGTGGAAAAGAATTTGTTGGTCAGACCCACTGCCAAAACAAAAAGTGGTGAAGCAGCTTTCTCCTACTACGCTGTGCAGCTATGGAACCAACTTCCAGAGAGTATAAAAAATGCACCTACTGTTGACAGTTTTAAATCCAGACTTAAGACCAAATTATTTTCTGATGCTTACTCCTAATGCCTCATGATTTTAATTATTTATTGATTTATTTATTGGTTTCATTTTTCTTTTAATGACCATTTTTAACACACATATTTGTATTTCTTTTCTATTATCTATTTATTCATTTTTATTCTTTTATCTTCTTTTATTATCTTTTTATTATCTATTTTTACATTTATTTATTATTTTTTTTTCAATTGCATTTTTTTTATTATTTGTGCTCCTACTCATGCTATTTTCTGAACTGTTTTGTGTGTGTGCTTTTACCTTCTGCCTTGTATTGTGCTTTACTTTGATCTCTGTAAAGCACATTGAGTTGCCTTTGTGTATGAAATGCGCTTTATA
>JAODXP020006179.1:0-30000 GCA_027497455.2 Sardinella longiceps
CAAGCAGGGAATTTTCCAGAATTTGGGTGAATTGACATGAAATGACCCAGGCTATATTTTTAAATTATCCTATTACTTTAGCACTTCATGTGAGATTTGAAGTTTGATGTTGCACTAGCAAGTAGTATTGCTGGGGCAATACTGGCAATACTGAGGATGACAGCCCTGCTTGAATGATATGTTCAGCTCCATGGTAATAGTAAGTAAGGATAATACAAGGCCTACTGTATGAGAAAAGATTGTTTATTTTGGAGTGTTAATGCTCTGGTGAAATTTGAATGAGAAGGGAAAACTTCACTCTAGGAGCATTAGACTCTTTGCTACTGTATGTTATTGGCTCTCTGTAAATCAAACATAGGCTTCATTCTTGAAATGGAATTATAGAAAAATCCATCTAGATTCTTTCCGGTGTATCATTTCACTATCCATGCCTTAGATTCTTGAGCAAGGTAGGCTCTTTTAAGCTAGTTTCAGTTTTTACCTGTGCCACCTATCGGCCTATGACTTCCAATAACTTTAGAATAAAAAAATAAAAAAAATAATAATAATTAAGTTGAAAGCATGTATTTTAATATTTTATTCCTCTGTTCAAATTGTAGGTCTATCATAACGTCCAGTATTTTTTTGTTTTGTTTTATTTCTTGAGCTCTTGGTTACTAGATGGAACTCCAGCAGCCAATTAAGCCACCAGATAAAGATAGTTCCCTGTAAAAAATATGGGCGATAAACTGAAACTGAACACTGTATCGTCGAGCAAATACATCACAAGTGGTACCAGTGAATTTGCCTGGTTGTCTAGTTTAATTTGATACCAAATACTCCCATGTAGGATCAGATATACCCATACCAAAGCTTCCAAAAGACAATGAAGCAACCCTGTGTCACCCGCGATTAATTTTTTTTGGCGCTCACGTGCGAAAAAAAAAAAAAAAAAAAAAGTGTCCGTGAATTTTAGGGGGCTGAGCTAAATTTCAGGGGGCTTGAGCCCCCTAAAAATGGCTTAAAATCGCCACTGGCCTAGTCTAAAGAAATATTTAGGCTATATGAATGTTTATTGACACATAGTAAATAATGATGCATCATCAGTACTTAATCATTAGTGGCCTAATTAAAAAAAATAGAACAGAACCACAATACTTCTGAAATGCAGAATTCTTATATTTTCCAGTGCTGTCTTTAAGCCCTTGCAAGACAGCCTCCTGATGCCAGTGCATTTGTCCATTTCTTTTCACAGAATTCATTGGAGGTCATTATTTCGGGGTGACAGTACCTTGTCTGTCTCTAAATCACCTAAAATACATGCATTTACATAGACTACTGTCTCTTATACACGTACATACATGTACACTGTACTGTAGATCTACGCCAGGCCAAAAAAGAAAAATCTCACTCCGAGCGGAGTTCAAAACTTGAGAGGCCTGAACAACAAATGAGTGGTAGTATAGATATTCAGTATGGGGGGAAATTATGGACCTAAAAGTGTGCAAATGCTCAACACGTGACATTATTACAAGACTTTAGGCAGTGGGGCTTGTGGCAAAAGGTACTGCACTTTGTGTGCTTGACATAACACAATGTTTGCATATATCTTCTGGTTTGTCGCGTGCCTCTGCGTATCATGGTGGGCCGCTATGACCAAAAATGCCCGGGCCACTTTTTGGTCCCAGTCCAGCCCTGGGTATGCCCTATGGCCAGTCCATGCCTGGTGTTAACTTACTTTAATGAGTTGGGCTAACTTAAAAAAGCTAGTGAAATCGGTTGACTTTGAAATTTCAAGTTCTGCTAACTTTTCTTTTTTTACAGTGTGTCTTATTGAGGGCTTGGCATGGGAGATATAGCCTAATGAGTGCCAAGCCCTCAGGTCCCAGACGATAAGATGAAAAACTAAATGGTGGTGCAGGGGAAGACACATCAAAGTCGGTAGCAGAGAGAGATATGTTAATCAGGCTGATTTAAAAAAAAAAAAAAAAAAAACACTTGCAAGGCCTCTGATTGGAAAAAAGGGATGGTGAAAGACTGATTACATATCAGCTGATTGAAAGAATAAATAAACAAATACTGAGTGTTTCCATAGAACTTTTGCCTCAGCTCTCATAGAAAACCTCTCACTTCGGTCTATTTCACACCAAGGGAAGTTTGAACGACAACAGCTCATTCCACCCCCTTGGACTATTAAAGTAAATCTATACGCATCTATACTAAGTATAGGTATAAGATTGACAGGGGGTACGTAGTAGTGGTAAAAGCAGAGGCTTTCTGCCTACCAAAACTCATTAAAAATAAGTCACATGCACTGATTAAGTAAAAACACTTTTAGCAACAACATGGTATGGGAAATGAGCGATGAGGAGGTTGGGAAGCTTCTTAGTCTTGCCGTATGTCGTCAGATGCATGAGGAAGACAGCCTTTAAAGTTTATATCCTGCCCATCATGCATTGCAGTTTTGAGCAAATTCCTAATGAAAAACAAAGAGAACTCAAAGAGAACAGCTTAGTTTAGCTTGAAAACATCACAGTTTATTACATTTTAAGTTTGTTACCGATTTCAAAGTTTTTTAAAAATATGTTTTGTTTTTGACACCATAGTAAAAGTGTGTAACTAAAATGAGACATATATATTTTGATCACGACACTTTCATGTGAGAGTGCCAGGAAGTAATGGCCATGAAAGGAGGAGGGCAGGACCAAGTGAGCATTATAAGCTCTCCCCACCCTCACTGTAACATTGTATCTTAGATAATTGTAGCAGTATACTACTGGTTTTCAAATTTAAAATATATGGTGTTTCTTTGAAATCTTGAAGAAGATTAGCAATTAAATTCACTTAAAGTTGGGAAAGATTGTGGGGTTGAAATTAATACATTGCAAAGTACCTTAATTAATTCTGTAGACTACAAAGAAAGCATATTTTTCAGTGTTCCTTTCCGTTGTATTATCTTGGATATTGTGTTTTATGTTCTGCATCATACACTTAACTACTCTCTCCTTGTCATCTGGTAAGTTGATATTCAAATTGAATTTGACTGTTCTAAGTATAGCGTCATCATGTAGTTTACGTTTTTGAATATGTAAGGCATACTTTCAACAAGACCTATTAAAAAGACTCTATTCTATTATGAACTTAATTCATTCATTCAAGATTTTACTGTTGCGGGGCTTGATTACTATTCACAATCATTTGATTATGAGGTGAGTAGGACTACTAAAGGTTATTGTTAAAAGCGTATAAGCTGCAGTGTCTATTACCAGCCTAATAACCTTGTCTCAATATTTGTAGTAACAGCAAACTGATTGAAAAGACAGATGAATTGCCTCAACTAAATACAGGTGAGATATACCATAATATGAATTGTCATTTTTCAATATATATCATGTCAAAAATGTCTTTAACTAAACAATAACTTTAACTTCTCCTTTTTATGATTATTATTACTTCCGCCAAGGAGTTCATGTTTTTGCCGGCGTGTGTCTTTCTGTCTGCCTGTATGTATACAACATGACTCGAAAAGTACTGCATGGATTTGGATGAAATTTTCAGACAACGTGTGTATTGGGTTGAGTAAGAACTGATTTGATATTGGTGGCAATCGGTGATCCAGAACACCATCTGTGATCACATTACCTTGGCGGAGGTCTGCACTCTCTGAGCGCTTTTCTAGTTGTTGTTGTTGTTATTGTTGTATATAATATTGCAATAGGGTACTATTTTAGAAGATGATTCTGAGAGAATGAATTTGTTTGAGTGTCAAATACAGTATATTGTTCAGCAAGGACATCATACTCTTTTTCTATCTGTAACTCATTTTCAGAGGAAGATATTTTGAAATTCATAGAGGACCATAGGGGCCATAAGTATAAACTGAATGATCCTGATACGAACCGAAAGGATTATACATGGAAGCTAGGATACCTTGAAGACACAATCTATAAAAATGACTTGGATGCTCTGCAGCAGTGGCAGGATTGCTACCTGCCAGACCATGTTGACATGCAGGTGATAGGAGAGGTTCATCACACCAGCTGGGACTCTGATGACCCCAGCCTGATCCTTATGATGGGTGATGGTAAAGTCTATGCTTACACTGATGAAGATCTCCATCTAGTGGCTGAGAATGTCAGCAACTTAAGAGAAGGGATCTCATTCCCATCTGAGACCGTGTACCACTATTGGGAATGTTTTATGGACATGGTAATTAATGTTTATGTTCACACATTGCAACTATTATATTTAAGAAACTATGTAAAATTGTTGATTTTGGCCTCAGGAAAAAGAAGAACTGGAAAAGTTGAGAGAATGTGAAGAAGTGAAGAATGTAAAACAAAAACACAAAGAAAAGGTGGACAAGTGGGCCCATGAAATTATGGAATCATTCACAGAAGTGCGAAGACTTGGCGGAATCGGGTAAGCCATTGTGATTGTATATTGCAGAGTTAGAAATAAAGTTAAAGGAAAATGCCGGTGTAATATATACTTGTGGTCCTTAGCACAACAGGTTTCTCCTTTAAATCTCTTATGAAAACTTTTATTTCTGCTTCATGCATCTACACAGCTGTAAATCTTTAATCTTTTGCATGGATGTTGTGGTGGTTATAGGCCTATTCAAACCACTGATTTGGAAACCTTGTCTTTTCAACCCAGTGGTTAGAGGGTTTAACTGCCATACCGTTGGTTTGTTGTATTTGATGAGGTGGTGGGTTCAAGCCCTGTGAGCAGTCAGACCAACCTCGGCTACACTCATGTTTAATTTGTGAATTATGTTATTGAATAATAATTATTAAATATTATTTAGCAGAACAAATGTAATTTCCTGTGTAATTTTAAATCTCCATTCAGGTCTCCGATGGCTCAAAAGACCAGTTGCAATGAGAGCTTGCCATGTGGGACAAGTGGGATACAACCAGTGACTTACACTAACTGACTAGGCTACTTATAGTGACTGCTTAAAAACATTGTTAGCTTGTAGATTTTTTGTAGATCTTCCATATGTGTATTCTATTAAGTAGATTGTTATATACTGTGCATGTTTATTTAGAATTTTTACAAAAATGCAGGCTACTACAGAATGTATGTATGCTATACAAAACCCTAATACCCAGGGGGCAAAACCACCTTTTGTGAGTAAATCAGACATGGGCTGCTGTAAAAGGTTGTGTCACCCTCTAGCAACCTTTTACAGCAGCCCATGTTTGTTAAATCCCCTTTGCACCCTAGGTATAAGTCAGTTTACTTTTATTATCTGTCTAACTCCTACTATTTTGCTTTTATTTGTATTTACTTAAATAAAATTCAAATCACTGTTTCAAAGAAATGTCTTGGAAATTATTACAAAAAGTTATTTCAGAAAATGCATCTTAACTCTTCATACACACAATGCCCCATTCCAAACCCAGAGACTGGCTAAATTGCTTATAAGCTTTTACATGAAAATCGGGGACATGGAGACCTTGTGGAACTTCAAGTTTTGGAAGCTTATAAGATGGTTTTACATGAATAACGCTTTTGGTGTAGACTGTAGAGTCATTAGAATGCACACAAATAAAAACAGTTCTTAATACACTAATTATGTCAACAGTCATCTTTATAAGGCTCTGCCCCTGCCTTGTTTCATTGCCAGGATATGCAAGTGCCTCAATGCTACACCTACAGTAACTATCATGAGGCTTCTCCATGGACTTACCATAATGGTTTGATATCTCTCCCTCCTCCCCTCCACCATCATTCAGTTTCTTCTCATCTTATCGTCTTATTGAGGGCTTGGCATGGGAGATATAATGAGTGCCAAGCCCTCAGGTCCCAGACGATAAGATGAAAAACTAAATGGTGGAGCAGGGGAAGACACATCAAAGTCGGTAGCAGAGAGAGATATGTTAATCAGGCTGATTTAAAAAAAAAAAAAAAAAAACACTTGCAAGGCCTCTGATTGGAAAAAAAGGGATGGTGAAAGACTGATTACATATCAGCTATGATTGAAAGAATAAATAAACAAATACTGAGTGTTCCCATAGAACTTTTGCCTCAGCTCTCATAGAAAACCTCTCACTTCCATTATGGTCTATTTCACACCAAGGGAAGTTTGAACGACAACAGCTCATTCCACCCCCTTGGACTATTAAAGTAAATCTATACGCATCTATACTAAGTATAGGTATAAGATTGACAGGTGGTATGTAGTAGTGGTAAGAGCAGAGGCTTTCTGCCTACCAAAACTCATTAAAAATAAGTCACATGCACTGATTAAATAAAAACACATTTTGCAACAATATGGCATGGCAAATGAGCGATGAGGAGGTTGGCATGTCTGGGGAGTGGAGTCTGCTGCTAACCATCCACCATACATTCATAAAGGCCTACCACACATAGCACATGCTGTAGGCCCACTAAAAAGTTTTTTTGATTGAGTGTTGGTGCTGCTAAGAAATTGAAACTACTTTCACCCCTGACTATTAGTAATAGTCATAAGGACTTCTCCCAAGTTTGGTAAAGTAAGTTGGTATCTCCACCTGTGAGCCTCTGATGATTTGACAGCAAATGAAAATGACACACAATGATGGAAGAAACTCAATTTGGCCGAAGACTTCAGGAGCACTCTGAGAGGACTGCACTTTTTCAAAAGGTAAACCAAAACCATTCTCTCTTCAGTGGGTGTGGTGCTAAAGACCGACCAATGCCGAAGCTACTGGATATATATGACGGCTTTCAGAAAGAGAAATGCAATTGTCTATACAGCAACTGTCAGCAGAACATGTCTGGGTTTTGTAATGAATTTATTTGATTATGGTTTTTATTATTGTTTTATCTATTTTTTCTTATTTTTTTCATCAGAAAGCAAACAACTCTATGGCAGCTGTTGACGAGAGCCGGGCTGTGAGTCTATTTGAAATAAATAATAATACACTAATACTAGGCTCCTACTTCTATTACAACTAATAGCCTAATACTATCATAATATAATTTCCTATAGTAATAATAATAATAATAATAATAATAATAATAATAATAATAATAACAGTAGTAGTAATAATGCTTCTCTATGGTTCTTTTTCAGGCCCAAGAAAGGGCAGCAAGGTATGTAGCTTATATGACATGTTTTGACAAATTTAACTGCAGTGTAGGCTGTTCAGGCATCAATTCTGAATTTTATTTCAATTTTAGGCGAGAAGAATCAATAAACAATTCAAAACTGGTTAAACAAGCTCGTGAACTAGTCAATATTACTTTTAAGTTATGGAAGTCTTCTGCAAACCCTGCTGTAAAACTGCTTGTTGATGAGGTATGAACAATATTGATATGAGTTCCCTAATGACTTGTTCTTAGTACTTGCAATGGCTTGGTTAGATTATACTTTTTTAAAAAATTTCATATTTGTCGTGTAAGATTGACATGTCACATTATACTGAAGGCTGAAATCCAAACGGCATAAGTGACATAGCCTACTGTTTGCTACTTTCTGTACTTCTGTACTGATTTCACGTATAGAAAGCACATATAGTGCTTAGAATGACATAGATAGGCTATATGAACCAATATTTAATGTATAACAATATCTTTTAAGTCAAATACAGTTGGCTCTACTGAGCTGTGTGTTTGGGGTTAAGATCCTTGGCTAAGACATGCTGGCCTTATAAAACTGTCATTGCTATTAGCTACTGTATCTAACAGGATTCGTGTATCCCTTCACATATTGTAAATTGCGATTGCATTTAAGCATCATTGCTTTCTGGGTAAAAAGTGACACATGACATTATAGGATACAAATTCACATCATTGCCATAGTCAACAAAATAAAATATATGTTGCTTAAAAAATTGTTTGGCTTAAAGAGTTAATTCGATTGAAAAACTGTTGGAAAAACGGCTAAAACTCAGCATTCTTTTGGCAAAATTGTGTAATCTGACCAAGTCATAAATTATTTCTTTGGAGTTCTCTGGTGTCTGATCTTACCAAAAATACTGGTAAATGTGATTGGTTGTTGGACAAGGACAGTAGACAATTTTTCTTGTCTTTAGATGATTCATGGTATCCTGTTTGTTGGATATGTGAAATTGAACATCACATACGAGGAAATGTTTGTGGATTCTAAAGTGCTTGAAATGTTGAATGATAACTTCAGCACAGCAATTAACGGATGCAACAAACAGCTACCAAGACGGTCACCATATTCCTGTTTGTTACAACTGGTAGACTAGCCAGCACACACACACACACACACACACACACACACACACACACACACACACACACACACGCTAATTACTACTACACATTAACAGACATCAACAAATCTATATTGGCAACCATAATATTATAAAGCATTAATACATTTAATTTCATTTCAGATTGCTGAACTAAAGGGAAGAGGAAATCCTAAAGAAGTGAAGGACGAGATCTTAGAGTGTACCAAGAAACTAATATTGGCTATCTCAAATAACACTAAGATTCCAGAAGCTGACCAACTCATAGGGGGTGTTATATGCATCACTCACTCTGAGCAAACTCAGCAGTATGGTTATGGGGCGTCTATATCATTGGAAAAGAAAGGTCGAGAGACAAGTAAACTAAGTAAAAAACAGGCTAAAACCACAGAGAAAATATCTTTTAAAAAAATCTGGATTGATTTGTCTTGTGTGCACGCATGGCATCCGCATGTATCTTACACTGTAATGAAGTGGTCTAGGAACCAACAACCCACAAATCCATTCCCAAGCGTAGAAGCTTCCTGTGTTGCATATGGTTCCAATACCTTAAAGGAGCTGGACCCCTGTGCTTCCTGTTGTAAACTCTACTCACTGAAGCCTGGTCAGAATACATCGACAAATGAGAATCTTTATGGTAATTGTGCTGAGACAGAAGCCATTAGTGAGTTGTTCAGACTCAGAAGAGCTCCTCTCTTTGATACACCTACTCTTCTTGAATGGGTAGTTCTGAGGCATGACACACAACGAGATCTACTTAAAACACTGGAGGGAATGGGTCATAAGGATTTCAAGGCTGATGTGGTCTATGAACCAAGGTATATTCCAATTTCCAGTTCTAGTTCCTGATGAAAATCAGTCAGTCTTATCTTTCTATATCACTTTGTTTGGAAACAATTTCCTCAGTAAGTATGAAACATTTAGAATGTCTGTTGGAATGATTTTGTATTCCAGTAATCATTTCGGAGTTTATTTGAATTGTTCTCTATTCCAATAGTTTTTTTTTTTTTTCATTTACTTGTTAATCTAAGATCTTTTTGTACTTATTGAGGCTTACTAAATGCTTTTTTTGCCACTTATGTGCATAGGAAATGTAATTATTTTTACCTTTTTTCAGAATTGTGATGTGGCACATCAGAAAGATCTGCTTTGGAACATTTACTAATAAAATATTGAAATACATGCTGGTATGGATGTATGGATGACAAACTGGTCAGAACTGACTTTTTTTAAGTTTTATGTTTCAAGTAGTGGCATAGTTAGAATGCTGCAACACATTTTTCCAATGTGTACAAAAACATGTGACAGTGCCCCCTCCTGGGGGGGAGAGAGAGGTTGACAAAGTAAAATTACCTATTTGAAAAACTACTTTTGACGCAATAAAAAAGTGGTAAATGTAAGTGGTTGAAGTAAGATGACAGACAAGTGGTTTGTCCAATTATATGCAAGATTTTTTGAAAACCTGTTCCGGAGCAAATTCAGATGGGGTAGCCTGCTTGCAGCTACAAATCATCTGACGTGAGTGAGGTTAGGAATTAAGTGGGAGAAAACAGATTAGAATGTCAAATCTTTACTAAAGTCATTTGACTCTGAAAAGCTCTCAAACAAAAAAATTGAGGAATATTTAATTACCACCTAACAGGCTTGTACAAAATTCTGAATTTCGGAATTCAATTCAATTCAATGAATGAATTTGAATTGAATTTGAATTGGCTCCACCTAACAGGAAGTTGAATTGAATTTGAATTTGAATTGCAGGAAGTGGAATTTCAGGAATTTCCATTCTTATTACATATCAGTGAGAATGTGATACTCTCCAAATCTTCCAAATGGAGCTTCCAAATGGAGCTACAGACGCTAACATTAATTCTTAATGTTGAATTATTAGAAAACCAGCTCTGACCCTCAGCTATTTATTTCACGAGATTGTAAACCAGACAAAAAGTCTTTAATGTTTGGACAACCATTTTGAAGACTTGGATATAAGGTATTCTGGATCTGTAGTCCAGTCCAATCATTTTTCACAATTTTAAATTTATTACAATTTTAAAGATTGTCTGTTGTTTCCTGTTATGTTCACTCCTTAAGAATGAAGATATATCTTACCAAAGTTGCTTATATGTGTTACCTGAACTATCTCTTCAGAGTCTTTGTTAAGTTGTTCTTTCGTAATTATCTCTTTAGAGGTTGAATCCATGTTTCTGGCCCCCTCTTGTGGTAGTCATTTGCACATTTTCAAGCATGCGTGAAATGTATTATTACATACTGTATTACGTAAATTCATAGAGATATGCAATTAAGCAAAATCACACGAGTGGGAGTGATGTTGTTGGCACATATCCTCACAGTGATGATATTGTGCCAACAACATCAGGACCACGCTGTGTGATATTGCTTAATTGCATATCTCTATGAATTTACGTAATACAGTAATAATACATTATTCCATTACCAACTTAGTATGTTTTAAGACACCAGATTGTATTTTCTTTTGTTTCGTTTCAAATTTTAGTTTGTTCATCTTCCTCCCCCCAAAATAGCTCTAGCTGGAACTGCCCTGGAATATATCAAAAATAGACAAATAGCAAACGGTTCAGATGGATCTTTACTGAAAACTTCAAACTTGTACAGAAAGTTCATCCTCGATAATAACTCCGACCAATGACTCCATAACTCCAACCAATAACTGTAAATATGGCATCTGAATAAAGTCTCTCTCGTCTAATTCAGAAAAATAGCCTAAATATCAATATTGACCTGTAGACAGTGCTTAATTTGTAAATCAGTAGGTAACGGAACGCAAAGTACATTAGTACAAAGTACATAATGTTATAACATGTTATAACATAACATTATGACTCAGGTCCCGGAACGCACAAAAAAACATCAAGTGAATTGCCACTTCTACAGCTGTGGCACATAAAAGGCTCAATTTCAGACAACATCCCTTTTATAATTGGCATAAGATTGCATTACAAAAAAAACCCCCGACCCAGCGCTACATGAAGTACAAACATTCAAGAAAACAACCATATTTTGAGTGAGTTAACTTTTGGTACAGGTAATATGTTGCGTGTGTGTGTGTGTGTGTGTGTGTGTGTGTGTGTGTGTGTGTGTGTGTGTGTGTGTGTGTCATCTCCCTCTTCCTTTTTCTTAAAAAAGGACATCAAACTCATCTGTCGTTTAGACATTTTTGTAAAACCATTCACCAGTAGGCCTACACACCATTCGTTTGCCCCTCTCACTGACACACTGACCTCCTCCTCGATTTGCCAGTATACTCTTAAATTTCGGTTTTGTTCCTCTTGAGGCGTGGTTTGTCAACAAATCCCCGGCGACGAGTAAGATTGAATTTAATTAATAAATACATGAAGGTATGAAGACTTATTATGAAAACAAAATCCATCAATTTATTTTGTACAATTCATGAATTGATTTTATACATTTTAAAACGTTGTCATGATTTTTTTTTTTTAAATAAAAAAATATTATTATTATTCACGAGAGGTGGCGGATCAGCCAAAATAAGTCCCGGAACGCGGGGGGGTCAAAATGACGAGGTGGGGGATCGAATGTCAGAGCCTTACTTCATACAGGAAGTGAGGGTGAGAACTAGTCGACTCGGTTGAAAATGTGCACTGATTTGGGGCGCTGTGGCTCAATGGGCTACACTGTAGTAAATCCTAACACCCCTAGCCTCAAGAACGCTTTTACCCTCTCAATCAGAGCCGAGGCTTTTAAGCTCCGTGGTTATAACATTTGACTCCCATACACTGTAAAAAAAGAAAAGTTAGCAGAACTTGAAATTTCAAAGTCAACCGATTTCACTGGTTTTCTCGAGTTAGAGAGCATAACTTTATTTTTCAAGTTGCCAGGACTCATTAAAGTAAGTAAACACTACTTACTTTAACTACACAGTCGTTTGTTCTACCAACTTAAAATTCCTTGTTCTGCCAACTTGAAATTTCAAGTCAAGTGATTGGTCTTTGTACAAAAAAAAGCTGTCCTTACTGATACATCTTCAGGTTGAGAGCACATGGGGATTGAACCATCAACCTTAGCATTCCAAGTCTGAAGCCTTATCCATTAGTCTATGCATAGCTTAAGTTCTTCTTAAACAGTAATGCCATATTTTTAATATAATTTCAAAAAGCATACACTACAAAAGAAAAGTTTGCTGAACTTAAAATTCAAAGTTAACCAGCTTCATCTGTATACCTGTTCTAACCATAAAACCAAGGCTGATAGCCTGTGCATTTGGATGTGCATGGCATCCTTTTTAAATGCTTTTAAAAACAACTGTGATAACCATTTATACCAAAGCATTTTCTTTTTTAATTCTATGACACTGAAAAAATGAATTAAATAAGATTAATGTCAAGTTAGGTTTAATGGTCACTTGGAGTCACACTTCCTGGAGCTAAGCTCCCACTGGCTCTAGTGCAAGTCAACACTCTCATGACAGAGGTGTTTCAGAGTTACGTCCGAGAATTATGGGTACCAGTATTTGTCCATTTTAAATTAAAATATTGTCTTACTGTTCATTTTCAATTCAAATATTGTCTTACTGCTCAGTGCGGTTTCTCAAAAAGTAGGCAAGATTGAAACTGATGCCAAATTTAGGATAAAGTTTAGATTATTGGTTGATTTTCAGGGAAGAGGCAAGGGTAACTGAGAAGCCCTTTCTTAAAAGACAAATGATGATTTCAAACTGGAATTCATAATCTTCAGCTGAGCTCAAAATTGATCATTTGATTGCTGAAATTTGGACATGCTCCAAAAAATGTGTGCCTGAGGTTGCACACTTCCAAGTGCAACCTAGTTTAAGCGGAGGTTGCACACTTCCTAGTGCAATCTAGTTTAAGCTGTGGTTGCACACTTCCTAGTGCAACCTATTAGTAAATATAAACAGATTTTCAAATAAATATTATTTTTGGTTAGCATTGAAATCCAACCCTGATTGGAATGATTATATTCACAGAAAGCCTTACATAAGCAGTGATTATTTTTAATAGGAACATCATGCCATTATCACATCTTCCAAATCTACTATCTTGAGCGAGATATTTAGCTTGTTCAGATGATTTTGATTTATCACTGATCTGAACACCTGCAGCTTTGATGTTCTTTAATTGTCAGCGATAATATTTTAAATATCCAAACAAGCTTTATCTATTATCTTAGTGATCATACCTTCAAGGATAAGTAAATTGTGGATAGTCATCTCCATGATGGTGTGTCATAATAAATATAATTTTTAATATAAAGTGCAACACAGTACTCAGGTAGCATGATGGTTATACTGTGCAATTTATAGTGTTAACAATTGTTGATTTACTCATTGATTCTTCACAATTACATTTCAACATGGATAAACATGATCGAATTTATGTGGAAGGTGAGGGATTCTGGGACATGTCAATTTGACATCAAGGTAGCGGCAACTTAAGATGCTGTGTTCTGACTACTTATTTTAATCCTGGCAACTTGAAATATCAAGTTATGCACTCTGAAGTTGGACTAACTTAAAAAAGCCAGTGAAATGGGTTGACTTACAATTTTAAGTTCAGCAAACTTTTCTTTTTTAACAGTGTGTTAACTTACTTTAATGAGTTGGGCTAACTTTAAAAAGCCAGTGAAATCGGTTGACTTTGAAATTTCAAGTTCTGCTAACTTTTCTTTTTTTTACAGTGTACCATGGGTTTCTTGTAGTTGACGAGGTCTCAGGTTTGAGACCCATGTGTGGTGTTTACATACTTACAGACTTTACAGACTTCTGCTAAGATTGCACAAGTTCACCACCACATTTCATTTTTAAAGCTGTAAAACATGTTTGTGTTACAGTAAGGTAAAAATATGACTTACAGAGGATGTATTACTAGCAAATATGTCGGGCTTACGGTAGGCTATAACTTAAGAACAACTTAGCATTAAGATAGTTTTGGAAAATTGGCCCTTGTCGAGTATTGCTTTTAATGTTAATTTTTGGTAATAAATATGCCTATTTACCATTAAAAAGCAATTTGCACATACAATAATATCTGCATGATATTCATGCTATTTTAAAATGTCATTTATGCTTTTAAGTTCCAGTGTTATACACCTAATTATCTGTCATGAATTGTTTTAAATTTAAAGGAATTACAATTCTACTTCCTGCAATTCGAATTTGAATTGTAATTCCACTTCCTGTTTGCAACCTCAATAATTGAATTGGAATTTAAGGGTCATTCTCAATTCAATTCAGAATTATGTACAAGCCTGCCACCTAAGCCATAGTGGTACAAAAAAAAAAAAAAAAAAAAAACAGTGAATCGAGATTCAAATTAAGACTAGATTTGCAATTCCAAGGAATTACACAGTGCATGCAAACGTTTAAAAAAGTACACTTAGAAAGTGATAGTAGAAAAAAAGTAGAAAAGTAGAGTAAAGAGGAAACTTGTTTAGGCAATCAAAGTTACTAGTCAAGTAGCAAAGAAAATGTTGCTACCTTGATCATGTTGTTGAATAGTTGAAAAAAAAAAAAGAAAATGGTGCTGGTTGCTGTATTGGTTGTTATGTTGATTGCAAGGGTACTTTTGGTTGTTGTTAGGCTGTTGCTAGGGCGGATATGGTGGTTACTATGCTGGTTGTTACATTGATCATGTTGGTTGCTATGTCTAGTGCTTGGTCATCAGTGTGGAAGCGGTTCCTAGGACATTGCAGGGCTTCTTGAGGTTGTTGCTAGGCTGTTGCCAGGTAAGTTATGGTGGTTGCTACGTTGATCATGTTGGTTGTAATGTTCATTGCTAGGTCATCATTGTGGAAGTGCTTCCTGGAAGGTGGCATTGGTGCTTAAGGATGTTGTTCGGCAGTTGCTAGGGTGGACATGTAGGTTGCTATGCTGGTTGCTACGTTGATCATGTTGGTTGCTGTTTTCATTGCTATATCATTATTGCTGGAGTGGTTGTAAAGACATTGCAAGGCTGCTGGAGGCAGTTGCTAGGCTGTTGCTAGGGCGGATATGGTGGTTGCTATGCTGTTTGCCATGTTGAGCATGTTGGTTGCTATGCCAGTTGCCATGTCATCATTGTGGAACTGGTTCCCAGGACATTGTAGGGGTATCTGAGGTTGTTACTAGGCCATTGCGAGGGCGGATATGTTGGTTGCTACATTGATCTTGTTGGTTGCTATGTATATTGCTAGGTCATCATGGGAGTTGTTAGCAGTGGCTATTGTCAATGTTGATGAATGGGTGATAGGCCTATTGAATAGTTGAAAAAAAAGATAGTTGATGATAGTTTGAATGAACATGGCCCGTATCAGTAGTTAAATTAGTGGTAAAAGGTGGACGCAACCTTTGGCTGCATCAAATGGTTCGTTGTTGATGATTACATAAAAAAGTTGCTTTGTGTAAATTTGTTTCAAAATGTTGAAATAGGAAAAAGTTGAAATAGGAAAAGATTTGAAAAAAAAAAAAAAGTTGCAAAAAATGTTGAATATAATACAGAGAATTGAAGAGAAAAAAAGGAAAATATGTAGGCTAGGCCTAAAAGGTTGCCAAAAAGTTGAATAGATAATACAGAGAATTGAAGAGAAAAAGGCAAAGATGTACAGTAAAAAGTTGGCAAAAAAGTTGAATAGATTAATACAGAGAATTGAAGAGAAATAGGCAAAAATGTCAAATGTTGATGAAAAAGTGATTAGATAATACAGAGAATTGAAGACAAAAAGGTGAAGACGTAAATAGTTGCCAAAAAGTTGAACAGATAATACAGAGAATCAAAGAAAAAAATGGCAAAGATGAAAAAGTTGTTTCACGAGCCCTTTGCCTCAGCAAATGGAAGTGAAATAAGCTTAAATAGCCCATTAGGTTAATAGAAATGAACTGGAAAGGTTAATACAGCAGATAACAGAATGTTCGTGGAAATAGAATCCTAGAAGTTCCACTAGTCTGCTGAAAGTTCTCTGGAATGTTTACAGTAGTCAAGAAAGCAACAATAGAATGTTTACAGTAGTTAAGGTAGCAACAATAGGAAGTAGAATTCTGTTGTGGAACTCTGAAAATTCCATAATTTGTGAAAAAAAAAGCACTTTTTTTCGCTCGTTTATCGCAGATAGTAGAAAAAGTAAAAATAGTAGAAAAGTGAAATGTCATAGCATAACAACACAAATCGAGACCTACAAGATGAAGTTTGAATGAAGTTTCTAGGTGAAACGGTTATTGAGAAAAAGCGAGCATTGAAGAATAATAATAATAAGAACTAGATTTGCAATTCCAAGGAATTACACAGTGCATGCAAACGTTTAAAAAAGTACACTTAGAAAGTGATCGTAGAAAAAAAGTAGAAAAGTAGAGTAAAGAGGAAACGTGTTTAGGCAATCAAAGTTACTAGTCAAGTAGCAAAGAAAATGTTGCTACCTTGATCATGTTGTTGAATAGTTGAAAAAAAAGAAAATGGTGCTGGTTGCTGTATTGGTTGTTATGTTGATTGCAAGGGTACTTTTGGTTGTTGTTAGGCCGTTGCTAGGGCGGATATGGTGGTTACTAGGCTGGTTGTTACATTGATCATGTTGGTTGCTATGTCTAGTGATTGGTCATCAGTGTGGAAGCGGTTCCCAGGACATTGCAGGGCTTCTTGAGGTTGTTGCTAGACTGTTGCCAGGTAAGTTATGGTGGTTGCTACGTTGATCATGTTGGTTGCAATGTTCATTGCGAGGTCATTGTGGAAATGCTTCCTGGAAGGTGGCATTGGTGCTTAAGGTTCTTGTTCGGCAGTTGCTAGGGTGGACATGTAGGTTGCTATGCTGGTTGCTACGTTGATCATGTTGGTTGCCATGTTCATCGCTATATCATTATTGATGGAGTGGTTCTAAAGACATTGCAAGGCTGCTGGAGGCAGTTGCTAGGCTGTTGCTAGGGCAGATATGGTGGTTGCTATGCTGTTTGCCATGTTTAGCATGTTGGTTGCTATGTCAATTGCCATAGGGGTGTCTGAGGTTGTTACTAGGCCATTGCGAGGGCGGATATGTTGGTTGCTACATTGATAAGGTAAGGTAAGGTAAGGTAATTTATTTGTATAGCGCATTTTTAATGCACAGGGTGCAACACAAAGCGCTTAAAAAGACACAAAAAATAACGTCAAGACAATGACAAAAAATAAAACAAAACAACAACAGAGCAAGTAGCCTATCAGAGTTCTTGTACCTTGTACCTGATCTTGTTGGTTGATATATTGCTAGGTCATCATGGGAGTTGTTAGCAGTGGCTATTGTTAAGAGTCAGTTTCTGTAAGACTCATGAGGATTTCCATAGGGGCTGATACAAACCCTCTTCAGATCTCAATTAAAAAATTCTCATAGATACATATATGGGATAGATATTTAAAAATAACAATTTAAATGTTTTGGACCTTTCCTAAAAAAAACTAGGGACTTTTGAAATGACACATGGCAAAGGTGGAAATTTGATGCTTTTGAAAATGCACAACTTTGCCTGTCCATATTTCAGTGGGCTTTTAAGACAGCACTCTGACATTTGGCAAAATCAGAGCATGGGTCCAACAGTTTTGAAACATATTTTTATGATGGTCACTAGTTCAACTTACAGCCATTAGGTGGCCATTGAAAACTCAACTTTTCAGTTTTGGAGCCTTGTTTTGGGGCCTCTCACTGCTTGTGCAAACACGTAACCTTGCTCATTCATAAAGATATGAGCACATTGGGAGGTCCTGTTTTGAAATATAATTGGTTGAAGATTGCAAAATTTTCAAGTACTGATAGAGAGGATGTTTCATTTGGCAAATATGAAATTGAAATTGAAATTAGACGACCATATCTTTGTGCGCCATCAGTAAAAAAGGTTGAAACAATTTTTATTATGTTGACATGTATCTAATCTATTTGTATTCTAAATATCTTGGAGGCATTTTGCTTTATTAACCATTAAATGGCATTTATTAATTGCATAAATCACATGCATCGATAGGCCCTCTAGAAATACGTGGAATTGAAAACAGCACCATCATGTGGACAAAGCTGAAAAAAAAAAAATAAATAAAAAAAAACGGCAGTATTGAAGCCATGTTGGAGGCACCTGACAAACATACAAAGGCATACTTGAGTCTCCAACAGTTTTGGTGGGTATTATAGTTTGAAGTTTCCAAATATTTTTTTGGAATAGGGAGTGGGTTCATTCGAAGGCATAGTTTTCTTAGAAATATTTGAGATATTGAGGTATAATTTTGCACACCTTCCCTTGAGATGTGTGGCTACATAATCAAACATTTAGGAAAGACATTCATCTATTTTGGGCCAAATTGCTATGACAAATATTTTTTTGAGTCAGAATAGGTGCCAAAAAGTCACTCACAAATAGACCAAATTGAATGACATACACTCTGCATAGTCTTTTCATCATGTGTATTTATTTTTATTGTGATCTAGTAAAACACACAGTGCTCTGTAAAATGCAATGTCTAACCCTAAAGAACTGCCAGTGTATAATGTCCAGGAAAAAGTGAGAAATTACAGGACTTTCTAATAAACACTGAATCTAAATAATGGGGGAAAACCGTCAGCATTATCTGCCATGTACTGAAATCAGATGAATTTTGAATTTTCCCACAGATTGGTAGGAATAGATGTGTGACAAGACAATAATGATTTCTAACTGCCAAGTGATTGTGTTCAACAACAGGATTGTTGCTGTTTTCAATTGTACAAGAATGGAGGTTTCTGGTTTGCAAACACTTAGCATAGTTGATGTCTGAACACTATGTCTCACTCTAAGCAACTCAATAAGGGTTACCTTGATGCCACTGGTGGTTATGGGTAATTGACATTTTGAGTCACCATTACAGAGAAGTGTAGTTCTACACACATGGTCAGACTCACCCTTCACTGCAGGGTGTGTCTGATAACTGATTGGCAGCGCAGACAATGTTCTTATGTACTTGACAGTTACCATGGCCTTAACTCTGGCTCCTCTTAAACTTGTCAAAAGCACCCCTTGTAGTAGGAAGGAACACTTCTGTACAAGTGTTCTGAGTCTAATGTGATGTTCAAGAAAAATTTGATCCAAAGGAGACCCTTCCTAAGTATTATAGGTTTAGCAAACAGTTATAAAGACACACAAGTGATTTTATAAAAGCGCACAAGTGTCTTTTCATATTTCAAATCAAAATTTTGGATTTAAAGACTACATCTTCAAAGAATAAAAGTATACGCAGCATCAATTGAGTGTTGATAGCACAACGTGTAAAGAAACAGCCTAGCACACTTGTAAGCTGATAAGCTGGTGGTTCTATACTTGACTGTCCTCTTACTCCCCTGAGCAAGACACTTAATGCTGATACTTTTGTATTGTTTGCAATATATTTGAGTGGTAGCCTTCTTTATCTAATCAAGTAATGTTGCCTAATAATTTGCTTACTCAAAGCAATAAATAAATAATGTGATGCTTGGGAATTGAACCCTGGTCTGCTGATTGGTAGTCTGTGACATAACCACTGTGCCACCACATCTACAGTCTGATAATGGCTCAAACAGGGTTAGAGCTTTGGCGTCTCTGGTTAGTCAGCACAACCCTCCATAGAAGTTATCATAGGTGCAAATCTGCTGTATATAAAATTAATTTACTCGGTGATAGAACAAAAAGCCACCTAGATATTTGGACCACAGATAATATGAGTGCAGACGAACAAAGTAAGGCAAATTTCAACTGATTTGAGTGATGGCGCACAGAGCTATGAGCACCTAAAATGGCACTTCATTTCATATTTCCCTAAAATAATTGCCTTTAGCTTAACATCACCAATTCATGCCCATATATTTTATTCAAATTCTAAAAGAGGAGGTTCCAAAGTGAATATATATAACAAACTAATAAGGTTTTGAGTGTCATATGAACTGTGAGAGGCACACGAAAATGGTACAAAAATGTAAAAGGTCCAATTTTGAAGAGGCCCTTAAGGACAGTGCCTTCAATTTGCCACAGAATTGACATCATTACTCAAAGGTTTATTTCCCCAACATTTATGTGCTAAAATTTCAGGATGGTAAGATCAAGGCGCAATGAGATATTTGAAGGCAAAAACTGGAATTTTCAGTACCTCAAAATTATGCTGAAATTTTAGGAAGCCCTAACTTTTGTTAGGAACATTCTCAATGTTTAAAAATACAGTTTTGTCCTTCTTAGGCACATGTCTACTGGTATTCAAAATTTGAAGGGAATATGAAGAGGGTTTGTATCACCACCCGCATGATTCTTACAGAAACTGACTCTTAATGTTGATGAATGGGTGATTATTGAATAGTTGAAAAAAAAGATAGTTGGTGACAGTTCGAATGAACATGGCCCGTATCAGTAGTTAAATTAGTGATAAAAGGTGGACGCAGCCAAATGGTTCGTTGTTGATGATTACATAAAAAAGTTGCTTTGTGTAAATTTGTTTAAAAATGTTGAAATAGGAAATAGTTGAAATAGGAAAAGATTTGAAAAAAATGTTGAATATAATACAGAGAATTGAAGAGAAAAAAGGAAAATATGTAGGCTAGGCCTAAAAGGTTGCCAAAAAGTTGAATATAATACAGAGAATTGAAGAGAAAAAAAGGAAAATATGTAGGCTAGGCCTGAAAGGTTGCCAAAAAGTAGATAATTGAAGAGAATTGAAGACAAAAAGGTGAAGACGTAAATAGTTGCCAAAAGTTGAACAGATAATACAGAGAATCAAAGAAAAAAATGGCAAAGATGAAAAAGTTGTTAAAAGTTGAATAGATGATACAGAGAATTGAAAAGAAAAAGACAGTAGAAGAGGGAAAAGGCAAAGAGGCTCGCTTCGCGAGCTCCTTTGCCTCAGCAAATGGAAGTGAAATAAGCTTAAATAGCCCATTAGGTTAATAGAAATGAACTGGAATGGTTAATACAGCAGATAACAGAATGTTCGTGGAAATAGAATCCTAGAAGTTCCACTAGTCTGCTGAAAGTTCTCTGGAATGTTTACAGTAGTCAAGAAAGCAACAATAGAATGTTTACAGTAGTTAAGGTAGGAACAATAGGAAGTAGAATTCTGTTGTGGAACTCTGAAAATTCCATAATTTGTGAAAAAAGCACTTTTTTTCGCTCGTTTATCGCAGATAGTAGAAAAAGTAAAAATAGTAGAAAAGTGAAATGTCATAGCATAACAACACAAATCGAGACCTACGAGATGAAGTTTGAATGAAGTTTCTAGGTGAAACGGTTATTGAGAAAAAGCGAGCATTGAAGAATAACTAGATTTGCAATTCCAAGGAATTACACAGTGCATGCAAACGTTTAAAAAAGTACACTTAGAAAGTGATCATAGAAAAAAAGTAGAAAAGTAGAGTAAAGAGGAAATTTGTTTAGGCAATCAAAGTTACTAGTCAAGTAGCAAAGAAAATGTTGCTACCTTGATCATGTTGTTGAATAGTTGAAAAAAAGAAAATGGTGCTGGTTGCTGTATTGGTTGTTATGTTGATTGCAAGGGTACTTTGGTTCCCAGGACATTGTAGGGGTATCTGAGGTTGTTACTAGGCCATTGCGAGGGCGGATATGTTGGTTGCTACATTGATCTTGTTGGTTGCTATGTATATTGCTAGGTCATCATGGGAGTTGTTAGCAGTGGCTATTGTCAATGTTGATGAATGGGTGATATTGAATAGTTAAAAAAAAAGATAGTTGATGATAGTTTGAATGAACATGGCCCGTATCAGTAGTTAAATTAGTGGTAAAAGGTGGACGCAGCCTTTGGCTGCGTCAAATGGTTCGTTGTTGATGATTACATAAAAAGTTGCTTTGTGTAAATTTGTTTAAAAATGTTGAAATAGGAAATAGTTGAAATAGGAAAAGACGTGGAAAAAAAGTTGCAAAAAATGTTGAATATAATACAGAGAATTGAAGAGAAAAAAAGGAAAATATGTAGGCTAGGCCTGAAAGGTTGCCAAAAAGTTGAAGAGATAATACAGAGAATTGAAGAGAAAAAGGCAAAGATGTACAGTAAAAAGTTGGCAAAAAGTTGAAGGGAAATAGGCAAAAATGTAAAATGTCGATTAAAAAGTGAATAGATAATTGAAGAGAATTGAAGACAAAAAGGTGAAGACGTAAATAGTTGCCAAAAGTTGAACAGATAATACAGAGAATCAAAGAAAAAAATGGCAAAGTTGAAAAAGTTGTTAAAAGTTGAATAGATGATACAGAGAATTGAAAAGAAAAAGACAGTAGAAGAGGGAAAAGGCAAAGAGGCTCGCTTCGCGAGCCCTTTGCCTCAGCAAATGGAAGTTAATAAGCTTAAATAGCCCATTAGGTTAATAAAAATGAACTGGAAAGGTTAATACAGCAGATAACAGAATGTTCGTGGAAATAGAATCCTAGAAGTTCCACTAGTCTGCTGAAAGTTCTCTGGAATGTTTACAGTAGTCAAGAAAGCAACAATAGAATGTTTACAGTAGTTAAGGTAGCAACAATAGGAAGTAGAATTCTGTTGTGGAACTCTGAAAATTCCATAATTTGTGAAAAAAGCACTTTTTTCGCTCGTTTATCGCAGATAGTAGAAAAAGTAAAAATAGTAGAAAAGTGAAATTTCATAGCATAACAACACAAATCGAGACCTACGAGATGAAGTTTGAATGAAGTTCCTAGGTGAAACGGTTATTGAGAAAAAGCGAGCATTGAAGAATAATAATAATAATAAAAAGAAGAAGAAGCCAACGGAGAACAGTACAGTGCATCGCTTTGCATGCACTGTAATAATAAAAAGAAGAAGAAGCCAACGGAGAACAGTACAGTGCATCGCTTTGCATGCACTGTAACTAGATTTGCAATTCCAAGGAATTACACAGTGCATGCAAACGTTTAAAAAAGTGCACTTAGAAAGTGACATTAGAAAAAAAAGTAGAAAAGTAGAGTAAAGAGGAAACTTGTTTAGGCAATCAAAGTTACTAGTTAAGTAGCAAAGAAAATGTTGCTACCTTGATCATGTAGTTGAATAGTTGAAAAAAAAAGAAAATGGTGCTGGTTGCTGTGTTGGTTGCTACAGTATGTTGATTGCAAGTGTAGCCGGTGGCGGTCCGCACCGCACACGCCACCCCGCAAGCTACAATCTCCCGGCGTGGGAGTGGAACACTCTAACCAACTGAGCTAAAAGCCCAAGCTTCTAACTCAGCGTGTTAGAAGCGCCCATGGAATTGGGTGATGAGGATTTACACACTACCGCCGCACTAGCTGGCCTCCGTTACACAAGGGTACTTTTGGTTATTGTTAGGCCGTTGCTAGGGCGGATATGGTGGTTGCTATGCTGCTTGTTATGTTGGTTGCTATGGCTAGTGCTTGGTCATCAGTGTGGAAGCGGTTCCTAGGACATTGCAGGGCTACTTGAGGTTGTTGTTAGGCTGTTGCCAGGGCAGATATGTTGGTTGCTATGCTGGTTGCTACGTTGATCATGTAAGTTGCAATGTTCATTGCTAGGTCATCATTGTGGAAGTGCTTCCTGGAAGGTGGCATTAGTGCTTAAGGTTGTTGTTAGGCAGTTGCTAGGGTGGACATGTAGGTTGCTATGCTGGTTGCTATGTTGATCATGTTGGTTGCTATGTTCATTGCTATATCATTATTGCTGGAATGGTTGTAAAGGCTGCTGGAGGCAGTTGCTAGGCTGTTGCTAGGGCAGATATGGTGGTTGCTATGCTGTTTGCCATGTTGAGCATGTTGGTTGCTATGTCAATTGTCATGTCATCATTGTGGAACTGGTTCCCAGGACATTGTAGGGGTGTCTGAGGTTGCTACTAGGCCATTGCGAGGGCGGATATGTTGGTTGCTACATTGATCTTGTTGGTTGCTATGTATATTGCTAGGTTATCATGGGAGTTGTTAGCAGTGACTATTGTTAATGTTGATGAATGGGTGATTATTGAATAGTTGAAAAAAAAGATAGTTGATGATCGTTCGAATGAACATGGCCTGTATCAGTAGTTGAATTAGTGGTAAAAGGTCAAATGGTTCGTTGTTGATGATTACATAAAAAGTTGGTTTGTGTCAATTTGTTAAAAAATGTTGAAATAGGAAAAGATGTAAAAAAAAAAAAAAAAGTTGCAAAAAATGTTGAATATAATACAGAGAATTGAAGAGAAAAAAAGGAAAATATGTAGACTAGGCTTGAAAGGTTGCCAAAAAGTGGAATAGATGATACAGAGAATTGAAGAGAAAAAGGCAAAGATGTACAGTAAAAAGTTGGCAAAAAGTTGAATAGATTAATACAGAGAATTGAAGAGAAAAAGGCAAAAATGTCAAATGTTGTTGAAAAAGTGAATAGATGATACAGAGAATTGAAGACAAAAATGTGAAGAGGTAAATAGTTGCCAAAAGTTGAACAGATAATAGAGAGAATCAAAGAAAAAAATGACAAAGATGAAAAAGTTGTCAAAAGTTGAATAGATGATACAGAGAATTGAATAGAAAAAGACAGTAGAAGAGGGAAAGGCAAAGAGGCTCGCTTCGCGAGCCATTTTGCCTCAGCAAATGGAAGTGAAAAAAACTTAAATAGCCCATTAGTTTAATAGAAATGAACTGGAAAGGTTAATAAAGCAGATAACAGAATGTTCGTGGAAATAGAATCCTAGAAGTTCCACTAGTCTGCTGAAAGTTCTCTGGAATGTTTACAGTAGTCAAGAAAGCAACAATAGAATGTTTACAGTAGTTAAGGGAAGCAACAGTAGGAAGTAGAATTCTGTTATGGAACTATCAAAATTCCATCATTTCTGGAAAAAAAGCTCTTTTTCGCTCGTTTATCGCAGATAGTGGAAAAAGTAAAAATAGTAGAAAAGAGAAAAGTCTTAGCATAACAATAGAAATTGAGACCTACAAGATGAAGTTTGAATGAAGTTTCTAGGTGAAACGGTTATTGAGAAAAAGCGTGCATAGAAGAATAATAAGAATAAGAATAAGAAGAAGAAGCCAACGGATAACAAGACAGTGCATCGCTATGCATGCACTGTAATAATAATAAAAAGAAGAAGAAGCCAACGGAGAACAGTACAGTGCATCGCTTTGCATGCACTGTAATAATCTGCTTGTATCTACACAAATATTAAATTCCTCGAGGCCTCATATAGCCTATGCTTCAAATGTTATAGCTATGTAGTGGTGAATAAATAAATATTCAACAGGAAAAATCTGGCAAGTCAACATGTCTAAGTTGTATTTATCTAAACACACAGCCAATTGCACCCTGCTAATGTGAGGTAGTCTCACACTGTAAAAAAATAACTCTACTCCTTACTGCAGTATCACAAGTATACATTACTTTTTTGTTGTTCTTACTTGAGAAACATAAGTAACATACCCAACTTGCATGGACAAGGTCTAAAACTTGCCATACAGAAGTAACCTTTACTGCTCAGACCTGAGTGATTTAATCGCACGCAGGTGGCAGTAGATTAACGCGACGTGGAATGCCATCAGTCAGAAGAGCAGAAGCCACAGCTACAGTTATTTTTTCATCTGTCTGGAGTTTAGCCTTGGTTTAGCTTGGAACCTGCTTTGTCTGGTAAGTTTATCATTTCATTTTCTTAGCCCATGTTTCACAGTAAAAGTTTAAGTAGCTCATGAGCTCAAAACAGTTGGTTTTGTTCTGGAGAAGTTCTAGGCTAAGTTCTAGGAAATGCTAGGCTAAGTATTTCACCAAACAAGGAGCTAACGCTACCTGAGACAATTCAAAGCATAAACATATTCTAGCAATTAAGCCCTGTGAAATTTTAAGTTATTAGGATGTTAATACTGTACACATTTTGAAATTGCCTTCATAGTGAGTTGTCGTCAAATTTAGTACTAGCCATATTCAAGAGAAAGTGGCACGCACTCTGTGGACTTAGCATGCTAGTCGATTTGGAAAGACATTTTCAACTGCCTGTGGGAAAAGCCATGCATGTTCGAAGTTGACAGTCCTGTTTTAGCAGACTGTTGGATAAAAATAGGCTAGTTGTCTCTTTTGAGGTGTGAAATATTTTGTTAATCCAATTTAGGCTTATAGTGAAGGGTGTTTTTAATGGTAGCCTACTGAGTCTGCAGCTCTACAGTCTCATTCTAAAGTAACTTGAAGGTGATATTTAGTAGCATTAGCCTAATGTGTCTGTGTCAATAGTGTCCGAGTAGACCTAATCATTAATCACATGTTTGAGACATTTTTTCCTCTATCCTATATGACTTGTAGTATCTAATACTTGTAGTATCTAATATCACTTATGTTTTTTTTTTTTTTTCATTTTTCCTGAAGGATTTAGGCTAATGGCCCCAGCAACATTCAGGTTCCTGATCAGGAGGAATGCCAACTTCCATCATTTCAATCATGCATGAAGGTGACAATGTAGGAAATGTATTTTGAAATGTATTTTTCTAAAAATACTAGAGGTGGCTTAACACAGCTTTATAGGCTACATGTCGCAACTTCTATCATCTCATGGACTATGCTTTAACGTAATATAAAATGAAAAACACTCTCTGCCTTCCATTCTGTCTAAGTAGAGCATTCTGTCTAGTTCAGTCTATCCATTTTTCTTAATTCACTTTAGACAGTTGTGGTTTCCTACAGGATGAAAAAGTACTATCTTAGTAATGAAGTGTTGACTATGTGTTGTTCATAGGCTGTAGCTAATTACACAATTTTATGCTAATTATTACACAAATGTGTTTGTCAATATGTGATTGAATATCTGATGATGAACTGTACCTAAATGTTTTCCTCATTTTATATTGTTTGTGACCTCAATATTTTTACAATAAAAAATAAATAAATAACAGATCTGAACTGTCAGCTTGCTTTATTCCATTATCTTAGTGAGTTGTTTTAGGTTAGATATCCTGTTTTACTGTATATTCTGCACTTAAATGTGGATATTTTGCAAAAAGAATATTAAATACCCTTTACACAACTGATTAATGGTCATTTATCAGTAGTAAGAACAATGTTTTTTAAGTAAGCTTCACTGGATGTTATGAAGTAAAGATTACTAGTTAATTTGAAGTAACTTGAACAAGCAAGTCTTAAGTAGAGCTTACTTTCTTGTAAGTAAACATTACTTATAGATGTAAAGTAAACTGAACTTGAAAAGAAAAGTTATATTTACTTAACTCGTTTGAGGCAACGAGTTTCCACTCATTTTTCAAGTAACCATTACAAATTATTTTTTACAGTGCAGTGAAAATAATTGTGATGGAACTGGGTCTGATTGATTGTGATAAAACCCCAGGAGAATTTCATCAACGTGCTCCTAAAGAGTTGAAAACTTCCTCTTCTTGCTTATCTCCATGGTTAGATTCATGTACAAGTTGCAATCCACCACCACCACGACCAAAACCACCACTATCACTTAACAAAAGTGTCTACAAATCACCATAAAAAAAATGTCCAGGCGTTAAGTTTTTCTTGTCGTCCAAGTGACATTTATGACATCACAAAATAATTTTTACAACATTTCAGATATCTTGGCACATACAAATCCACATAAAAATTCATACAAAAAGACATTAGTATTGAGTCATTTACAAAGAGGAAGAAAACTGATGCTAAACAGTTGAGGTCATATTTGACTTTGACTATTTCAGAATGGTTGCAAAGTGCATGATCGCTTTGTCAAACGTAAACGCATACAATGCAGTCGTTTTGATTTGTCCAGTAGGAGAGAGAGACGCTCTTACACACACACACACACACACACTCTGGGACACAGTATTGGTCCACTTTAACTGTACTGCTTCTCTCCAATAGAGTTTCCAGACAGTCCAGGATGTGGAGAAACAATACCAGAGAAGGAGAGAGAGCCAGAGACAGAGGGAGAAGAAGGAGAGAGATAGAAATAAATAAAAAGTTAAAAAAGAGGGAGAGAGAGAAAACTGTTATGTTAGAGGCTAGAGTCCATAATTGCTGTGTGATTAACATCACACAACATTCTATGAAGCTTGGGAGGTATCATTGCAAGACTATTTTGTACCGAGGAAATGTGTGTTAATTTTCACTTGTGCGCTTGATCACTTTACAAAGTCATTGACTAAAAATAGAAAAAATATCATAATTATTTAGTAAAAATAAGCACATAATAACAAGGCTGTGCCCCAGACTCTACATCTTACATGTATGCTGTATGTAGCACAGCAGTGTGGCACTTCTGGAAACAACCAGAGAGAGATCCTCCATTTCATCCCTTTGTCAAAATATTCACCCAAATTTCATTGTTTGGAGTTGCAAAAAAACTAAAATTATTTTTCAGATGTTTTGGCCAAAACTGTTGTTGTAAAAAAATGACTGGAGTGATTATTTTACTCAAGGTGATGATATGAAGACTACAGAGAGAATGAGAGAGTGAGATGGAGAGATGGACCATCAGGGGGCAGCAAAGTGCTAATTAACCAGCAGTACATCCTCATAGGTAGTGGTCCTGCATGATGGAGAGATAAAGGGAGAGAGAAAGAGAGAAAGACAGAGAGAGAGAGAGAGAAGAGGAGGAGTGAGAAGAGATTGTGTGAGAGAGAAAGGCTTTCATATACTTATATCCAGAATATACAAATTGTGACTTTTTGTGTGTGTGTGTGAGGTGTGTGAGGCACTGTATGATTTATTTGATGAAGATGATGAAGCCTTTAGAACCCTGATCGAGAGGCATGATGGTGCGATCAGTGAATACAAAGAGAAGCTTCCAAAACGGACACCTTTTTCCTGTTTGTTACAACTGGTGAGTCAGACAGACTTTACCATAGGCCTATAGAGAAACTGTAATGTTATCAGATCACATTTCTTTGATACTCCCCTTTCACTTTTGTTTCAGATTGTTGCAATAAAGGGAAAGGAAAACTCAGAGGCAGTGAAGAATATGCTGTCAGACATCATAAGACAAGAAGGCAATAACGAAAAGTCATACAGGCTACTTGTTGGGAAAGTTATATGCATCACTCGCTCTGAAAATTCTGAGATCTATACTTATGGGGCATCTATCCCTTGGGAGCGTGGTAATCTACAACAAACAACTCTAAAAGACATCTGGATTGCGTTGTCTTGTTTGGGTACATGGCATCCATGTGTGTCTTCGGCTGTAATGACATATTCTGAACAGACCAAAAAAACAGAGTTTCAAGTGCCGCTTTCAGAACTACAAGCTACATGCACTGCATATGTCACAACACCTACGTCACCAGTGCCACCTTGTCGCACTTGTTATGAACTTTTCTCTTTACCACCTGGCGAAAATTCTAACTACAATCTTGCAGGAAATTGTGCAGAGACAGAGGCTATTAGTGAGCTTTGTAAGATGAGAGGTCGAGACAACCCAGTGCCAGATATACACTGGGAAAATCTAAAACATGAAAAACAAGAACAACTACAACAAATGTTGAAAAGAAACATTAATTTCGAAGAAGACTTTTATAAACCAAGACAGTTTCCATGTCCTGAGGAAAGAATGGATGTTTTTAAGTGATTAAGTTTTAAGTTTTTTCCCCAGTTGCAGAGATGTCAGTAACATAGGTGTGCTAATGATCCGTTTTCAACAGTGATAATTCTATATATTACGGTTTTGTATATGATTCAATGCAGCAATAAAATAAACTATCCTAAAGCAGGACAGTATGACAGCAGGACAGTATGATAGTATGTTTAATCTGATGAGCAAAGTGATTGTCAATTGTGGAAATACTCAATAAAAAAAATGTTTGGTTAAATTTGAACCCAAATTCTAGGTTGTGGCAATTTTTCTTTTTATTGGATTAGTTTAACTCTAATGGGGTTGTTATGTTTGACCAAGCCTTTTGTTGGGAGTTTGGAATGGCGTC
>JAODXP020006179.1:45000-47500 GCA_027497455.2 Sardinella longiceps
TGCCTACTTTCCGAGTGGAGCTTTTAGCTCATCTCTCTCCGTCTAACGTGCAGTGAGTGAAAAGTTTCACACATTTGACAGGCGGAGCTAATTAGCATAAAACCACGCTGATTGGTTGAGGGTTCTAGAGCTCAGCACAAGGAGGTTATATATAAACTGGAGACAACGACTAAGTCCCGCCCTCCATAGAACTGAATGGCCGAGGCTAGGCTAGTAAATGCGGTGAATTGACAGTCAACGCCATTGTGAACATTGGAGGTAACAGGCCAGGCCATGCCCATGCTGCCCATGCGCCCATGCTTCCAAAGTTGGTAGTCCAAACAGTAGTCCTTCAGTCCAGACGGTGGTGATAATGCACCTAGTTTGTTTGCCATACAACACGAGGAAGAAAGTTCTGTCGAGAACGTGCAGAAGTTTATAGCATTCATGACAGTACACTTTTTTCACAAGCTCCTCAAAAAATAAGCAAAGAGTAACCAGAGATCATGAAATATTGCTTTTACTCTCCCGGAGGAATAACATTTCGCATGTAACCGCCCACCAACTTGTAAGTGCATGAGTGCTCGTGCCCAGCATGACTCTCGTGCATGCGCCAGCATGGTTCGGATTGTGACTCCATACGTAAATATGGCGATGCTAAAGTGCTGCCGCTAATCTGCGCGTTCTTGACCCCCTGGCTCAGCATGTAGAGCTCGTGAATGCTGGCTGCATAAGCAAATTTCAGGGAGCTTCAATAGATTCACATTTTATTAATAAACCGAAATATTGCGGTTTACGAAAGTTTATTGAACCGTAGAGGGCGTATCGTTTGGTAACCGTAAAATTCAATAACCGTTGCATCCCTAGTGTGTGTGTGTGTGTGTGTGTGTGTGTGTGTTACCTGCACAGTGACTATGATAATCTTGATGATCTGCAGGGCGAGTTTGAAGGGCTTGCGTCCTTTGGCGTGGAACTTGTCGCAGGGGCTCATAAAGAAATACTTCAACTTCCTGCGGAGCGCTTCCTCCTCTGGCTCCGCCCCCACCCAGCCCCCCGAGGGGGACAACAGCCGGTCGTGGTGGTTACAGTCACCATGGCGACCCACATTGTTGGAGCCATGGTGAGAGGTAGGAGATGACAGTTTATCCCTCTCTGAGGGAGAGAGAGAAAGAGAGAGAGAGAGAGAGAGAGAGAGAGGGAGGGGGGGGGGGTGAGAGAGGGAGACAGAGAGACGGAGAGACGGAGAGAGAGGAGAGAGAGAGACAGAGAGAGAGAGAGAGAGAGAGAGAGGGAGATGAAGTGAGGTTGTTACAATTTTTTACTTTGCAATGCTTTGGCAATACTGTATAACATCCTAATAAAGCTTCTTGATTTGAAATTGAATTGAGAGGTGGAGAGATGGAGGGCGAGAGAGAGAGAGAAAGAGAGAGGGGGGGGGGGATAGAGGGATATAAAGAGAGGTGGCGCAGAGGAGAAAGATATCCAATCACTGTCCAAAGATATCCAATCACAGGGACAAGGAAGTGAGATTATATTGCATCAATTCTAGAAACTTTGCACAGACTTCCCGTAAAGTACAATGACTGTTGTAGTAACCGAGTACTTTATAACTTTTAGTAAGTTCACACAGACACGGGGAAACCATTTAGGCTCTTTACTGAACTTCACTTAGACTCAGCCAACACTGCATACAGTACATCACCAAGCAACAGTGTAACATACATATACAAGAGGTGGGGGGGGGCAATATATCTTAAACGTTAAAAACAGCACTCTCCGGGTTACTTTTTACACATTTATTGAACCATGTCTGCAAGTACTTGTTTCAGCATGGACATGTGTCAATAAATGTGTAAAAAGAAACACGGAGAGTGTGTTTTTTTAACATTTAATGCATGATTTCAGTTAAACCATCACCCAAAAGACTCCTCCATGAATTTCACTGGGTTTTACTATCCACATAATCACACACACACACACACACACACACACACACACACACACTGTGCCATGCACACACAAACACACAAGCATACACACACTTCTGTAACATATTTCTAGAATAGCCCGCAGGTGTGTTCATAGTATGTGTGCAAAACTGCCAGATCTAATTGGCTGTTTCGGACTCAGGAGTGAACCTGTCAATCGAAGATTACAGACAAATCAGGAGAGAATGGTTGGCTGCCCTACTAAGGCAGAAGGCAGTAACTTCAATTTTTTCAAAAATGAGTTTTTGTCATATTTGCGATTATAAGCATCAGTTTTATCATGTGAACAAACATGGAGTTTGAAATCAGTTGTTTTGAGGGTAAAATAAGATGTAAAGTAAAACAAGTTGAAAATCCTTTGGGTAAACTAAGGCAGAACACCGTAACTTCAGTTACTGCTTTTGCCTTCTGCTCTGGACCTGTGGAATTCTGGAACTCTAAAGTTCCAAACTGAGGCAGAACACAGTAACTTCAGTTACTGTTAATCTGTTAACAGTTAAAACTCCTTCTTTAAATTTCAATCATGTCAATAA
>JAODXP020006181.1:5000-10000 GCA_027497455.2 Sardinella longiceps
CTCTCTCTCTCTCTCTCTCTCTCTTTCTATCCATCTATCTCTGCTCCCCCTTTCCTTTTTCCTTTTTCTGTCACCCATCTGTCTATCTTCTCTTTTGTTTTTCTCTTCTCTTTCTGTCATGTCACTCTCTCATGCTATTTTTGATGACCATCCTCATCAACGCTGTGTCTTTCACTCAAATGCAAGTAAAAACAGACAGAGAGAGAGAGAGAGAGAGAGAGAGAGAGAGAGAGAGAGAGAGAGAGAGAGAGAGCAATTGTTGAGTGTGTCTGTCACGTCTCTCTCATGCTATTTATTATGACCATCCTCACGTTGTGTCTCTCATTCAAATGCAAGTAAAAATAGACAGAGAGAGAGGGAGAGAGAGATAGAGAGAGAGAGAGAGAGAGAGAGAGAGAGAGAGAGAGAGAGAGACAGCACAATCGCCGAGTGTGGATAGCTCTTTAGTGGTGCGGTATATTGCTGAGGCCAGATAGCTGAGCACGCTCAGTACTCACCTGCAGTCATCAATCTCCTAGTGGAGAGCTGCTCAGTGCCCACCTATGGTCAGAGACCAGCGGCTGTGTGTGTGTGTGTGTGTGTGTGTGTGCCAAGTGGAGAGCTGCCCATTGCCCACCTATGGTCAGAGACCAGCGGCTGTTAAATTCTCCTCTAGTCAAGAGCTGGCGGCACTGAAAGCAGAAATCTGTTGCGGTAGGTTTACCACTCTCCCACTGATGAGCCCCCCCCTCGCTAATGGCAGGCAGAGATGTGCTCCTGTTAAATGCTCTTTAAATGAAGAGTTACTCTAAAGCCAGAGATGTGTGTCTGCTAAATGCCTTCATTCTGAAGAGTTGCTCATCTAAAGCCAGAGATTTGCTTCTGTTAAATTGGCTGTCCTGATTCTGAAGAGTACTGCTAACTGCTGTTTAGTGTTAGCGAAGGGTTGCTCTCGTAGCGACAGATAGAGATCAGCTGCTTTCAGCTTTACATAATATTATTCTTCATGTAGAGATACTGTAACTAGCTATAATCACAGATCCATTACTCTTAGCTTTCCCTCCAGTTACAGAGAAGGAAATGTTCCATTTCAATGCTTTACTGTAAGACCAAAGATCAGCTATAGTTGGCTGAACCTTCCAATGTTTAACTCATTGAATATATAAATAAGGTTTAACTACTAGTGTTAGCTTCCAGTTGTTTACCATAAAGTGGCGTGGAGAAACTTCTGTTAGCTAAAGAGAACTGCTTTTAGAACAAAGATCTTTTAGTTTTTGTTGCCCTCTCTCTGTTACATGCTTTGAGAGCAAAGATCTGCTACTGTTAGCTCCTCTTCCAGTGGAGAACAGATTTTAGAACAAAGATTTGAAAGCTGCCCTCTCAGTGTTACAGAGCATCAAGATTAAAAATAAATAAATAAATAAATAAATAAATAAATAAAAACAAAATCTGCTACTGTTAAATGCCCTCTCAGTGTTTGACAGCTTTAGGACCAAAGATCTTCTTTTCTTAGCTGAATAAGAGCAAATATCTGCAACCGTTCGCTGTCCACCTAACATAGTGACCTGTTTGTGTTAACTTCAGACAACAAGCTCCTCTCTGCTTCTCTGCATGTTGCTGCCCTTCAGTGCCCGCTGATTGTTGACCCTCACCTCACATCACCTCACCTCACAGGTGGAGAGTCTCTTATCGGAGCTCTCTGCCGAATAAGAGCTACTCTGGTAAGCAGATACATTGAAATGGCATAGACTCACACACACACACACACACACACACACACACACACACACACACACACACACACACACAACACACACACACACACACACACACACACACACACACACACACACACACACACACACAGAAACGGCATCTCCAGCTCACTGACATTTCCCTTTGTCTCCAGGTTCGTGTTATTGTGTGCTGTGGACCTGAGGAATTCAGATAGCAGAAATGTTCTCAATGGGATGTGCACACGTATGTGTGTGTGTGTGTGTGTGTGTGTGTGTGTGTGTGTGTGTGTGTGTGTGTGTGAGAGAGAGTTCAAGGGAGTGTGTGCGTGTATGTTTCTTAGGATGCTATTTATTATTACTCCATCAAGGAGGTTATGTTTTCGCTGTCGCCTGTGTGTGTGTGTGTGTCTGTGTGTCTGTCTGTCAACATAACTTGAAAATTACTGCACAGATTTGGATGAAATTTTCAGAGAATGTGTGTATTGGGACAAGTAACAGCTGATTTCAATTTTGGTGGTGATCGATGATCCAGCACACCATCTGGAATATATATTTTGTCTGTGACCACATTGCCATGGTGGAGGTCTGCGCTCTCCAAGTGCTTTTCTAGTTATTATTTTTGCAGTTTTTTTGAGGCCGAGAGAATTTATAGTTTAATCAGTGTGATAATTGTAGCTGAAGTATCTGCTGTCGACCCCACAGATGTGACAAGCTCAGCTTTCTGATGCGTTGCGTTGTTGTTGTTTGAGTCCCTGCTGGGGTCCAAACGTGCCGCACATACACAAACAGGAGGATGGATTTGCAATGGAAATTAGTTTCAGATATGCAGCGTGCACACACATTCTCTCTTCTCACTTTATACAAAGGATATATTGTATACACACACATACACACACACTGATGTCTGATTATCCACTTGCAAACAATCACTTTCCACATGGAGATGCTTTCAAGCACAATTTGAGACCTGAACACACACTCTGAGACCCACTCACACATACACATACAGAGCCACACACACACACTTTTAGATGTACACACATAATCAGAGACCCACACACTTAAAGGTATGCAAATGTATGAAAGCCATTGTCATTTGGTGAGAGCCATTTGCTGAGAGATTGTATGTGTGTGTGCATGTATGCGCATATGCACATGTGTGTGTGTATGCAGGTGTGTGTGTATGCGTGTGTGTCTCAGATGAGTGTGTGCAAATCAAGGTCATGATGAGTCAGAATGTTCTTAATGTTCCGGTCCTGTGCAAGTGTTCTAACATGAAGAAACAGGAAGTGATAGGAGCATGAGAGCAGCAGCTATTTGTGTGAGCGATTGCATGTGGCAGCTCAATTTCCATCTCATGTTGAGACCCACCTCGTCTACATCAGCATTTCATTTTCACCTCAGCAGCGGGAAACAAGTTTCCCAGGGCAGGACATCCGTCTCTCCTTATGGATGGACAGACTTACTGAAATTGACCCTTAATCCAGAGCAAATAATAAACAGAGGATGAATGCACTTTTACTGTGCCTGATGTTTCAGTCTTTCAGACGGACAGGGACCAGTGGCGCTCTAATGCATGGGCTTACCAGCCGCAGCCTATCAGGGGCCGCATAATATGTAAGGGATAACGTTCTGTGAGGCGGTCATTATCGTGGAATATTTTTCCGACAGTGTGATACAATGCATCCCGACTTGGTAGTATTCTATTAACGTACAGATCAGCTGATTGGTTAAGGAAACGTTCTGTTTCGCTTATACTTAGCAACAGTCCGTTATTAAGAAATATCAGACCGTAGAACATTGGGATGTCCCATTGAAGTGAATGGAGCATTCTGCAGTATTATAAAGAGCTATGTAATAGTAAGAAATAAATACTTATAAAATAACCAACCATCTCACGTTACTGAAAGAGTGAAATCATTCACGTTGGAGCTGATATGTTGTCCTTGAACACATGGCACAACATGAGGACAGGTCTGTCTGACTGTGTGTGCTGTACTGTACGCTGTCGCTGCCTCCCTGAGAAGAAGAAGCCATTGCTCTGTTGTGTTCTGTTGTGTTGTGTTGTGTGGGCCAGCCGGGCTTTGGTGTGTTAAAGAGTGTTCCAGGAAGATGGCAGGATCAGACACAGCGTTGTCACCGCAAAACAAACAGCCTTGAAAAGTCAACAAGCGCTCCATCTGGCCAATAGTCTGACACTATGTCGGTGTCCCACGATTCCCTGGTGCGGCGGTGGCGGCGAGAAGAGCGCTTTGTGTGGGAGCCTTGCGCAGAGGAAGTGACACGGCAGCATCTCATTATCCGGTAAATACCAGCAGATTAATTACAATGACAAAGACAGATGGCTCATTACAGGATCACCAACATGGCTTCCTGGAGGAGAGAGAGAGAGAGAGAGAGAGAGAGAGAGAGAAAAATTACAGGTGCTGAATTTTTCAACAGTGTCAGGATCAGTGTTGTGTTGTGGCATGTGAAGCCATTCATTTGGGCAAGAATGGGGATTTCGTAAAGCACTGGAGATTAGCGAATTTTGAATAGGCGACCAGCAGAAACACACTGTACGCTACAGTAGGATCACTCTTCAGCTTCCTACACCTTAGCATAAATACTTACAGTAAAGTATAAACACATTCACCAAATGAAAATAGCAATGTATCACCCTATATTCTCCTTATAGACGGCACATAAGGTTTTTTATCCGACCCTTCCCAAGGATTAGCTACTATATATCCCTCCACCTATGCTGCCTGCGGCTAATCCTGCAGCCAAATGAGAAAAGGAAATGTGGGCTGAATCTTTGAAAGTTTTTTTTTTTTCTTCTCATATTTAAACTTAATCTCAGGTTTCCCGGCAGCAGTCTTTTCTTTTTGTCTTCTGTCAGTCTTTGTTTTTGTTGTTGTGTCTGTGTGTGTGTGTGTGTGTGTGTGTGTGTGTGTGTGTGTGTGTGTGTGTGTGTGTGTGTGTGTGTGTGTGTGTGTGTGTGTGTGTCTGGCGAGAGACACTCTCATCAATCTCAGAAAAAAAAGACTTGAACTCTGTGGTTAATGCCACCGCCCGTTTCTTAAGGACAACTCGGAGCAGGGCTGAGGCTTCTGGGAAACTTTTTTCTAGCGCTCATTTAAAACTCATTTCAGCTTCTTTCTTGGCATTGTTGTTGTTGCTGTTGTTGTTGTTGCTTGTCTGTTCCCTGTTGTTGTCCCTCACACACACACACACACACACACACACACACACACACACACACACACACGTACACACATGGTTTCTCTTATAGTATGTGTCTCT